>JASDQU010011781.1:80213-121635 GCA_032191745.1 Picea mariana
TTTGTTTCGGCTACTTATTTTTAAATGATGTGATGTTTTTTTCTTTATATATATTTATGTTTTATGATTCATCTATGAGTGAGATGCCAATCCAATATATAATTTGCCAAAAAATATGTAATGACATTAAGTTCTCTCAATATGTGTCGATATTCTATGTAAGCAAAATACCTTTCGAGACAACGAACCCTCAAATAGAGACGTAACAATATTGGATTGTGGATAGTATAAATGTGATTAAGTTTACGAACCACAAGTTGGGAATCAAGAGTGATGATTATCTGAGATATGTCAAGAGAGGTAATATTGGTTAAAAGTCCAATTACAACGTGATATTCTTCAACATTATTGGTTACAGGTCCAAGATAGACCCCTCTTGAAATTACCATCTCGCTAGAAAGGTAAATTGTCCAAGTTGCAGTAGCGAAGTTCTAGGTATGTCGACTAACACCATCCACAAATACAAAATGTATTGGGAAAGATGTTGGAATATATGCATTCAAGAACAAAGAAGAGTATAAGAAGCTAGGGATGAAACAAAAATATTACATGCAAAACTAAATACACACCAAAGCAAAACATATGGTAAAATAATGCACAAAGCACACATGCAAGGTTTTCTAAGAATAATAATTTTTCAGATAGAGCCCATTGTGAGACTCGTTGAGAAGGATTCCATCATAGTCGACTAAATCGTAGGAATCTCTTTATAACACATTTTTTACGATGTAGGGTCCATGCCACATAGGTTCTAATTTTCCTACTCCAAGTTTATCATGGTCTTGGCCATAGGCTAGGACTAGATCTCCTTCTACAAAAACATGTGGTCGGACAGACTTATCATATTGGGTTTTGATACATTTTTTATCGGTCTCATTAATGAGAGCAACATCATGGCAGGTCTAATCTGGCTTCATTAGATACAAGAAACATTCCTCCTCGACAAAGGTATTGGGAGGAGTTCTATGACTAGTTTCAGAGATGGAATTTCGCATTCAATTGGAAACATCGCTTCTAACCCATATACCATCTGGAAAGGTGTGAAACCAGTAGCAGTTTTGATGGAATTACGATAGGCCCAAAGTGATGAGAAGAGTTGTAAATTACAATTGGTTTTGTTCACACCCACCATGCGTTGAAGCATGGTTTTCAAGAAATTGTTTATGGCTTCAACTTGTCCATTGGCTTGAGGATAATATGGGGATGAGTTTTCATGTCGAAAACCTAATTTGGTACTCAACTCACTCATCATCTAATTTTGGAAATGAGATTTGTGATCAATTACGATAGCTCATGGGACTCTGAATCTAGCGATGGTGTGGTTAAATATGAAAAGAGTAGCATTTCAACTATCGTTAAGGAATGTAGGCATAGCCTCATTCCATTTAATAAAATAATAGCTTGCAGCGATAATATAACCATGCCCCCTAGATGAGGTTGGCTTACATTGCATGAAATCAATGCCCCATTTTGCAAACAGGCCAATGGATATGATTGGATGTAGCAGAGCACGATGGGTACATTATTTATTTTGAAATATTTGACAGGGTAGGTATTTGTTTACGGCCTCGATACAATATTTGAAAATGGATGGCGAAAAATAACCTACACGTAATATCTTCAGGGTTGTAGCCTTCCCAGAGAGATGACTGCCACAATATCCTAAGTGACAGTCAATTAATACACTCTCAACCTATTAATGATTCAAAAAACATCACAAAATAGTATCAATACCATGGCGATATACAGTGTCACCAACAATAAGGTAATATTTTGAATGATGTCGAATACGATGTCATTCATCATGCAAAATATTTGGGAGAAAGTGTTGGGTCTGGAGATATAAAAGAACGTATCCATACCATGGATCATACGTACTGATAAGGAACAATGACTCATATGGAAGGGAATAAATGGGCTTAGTTTCCTCATCGGTATAGAGAAGATCGCAAATCAACTCGGCAAAAACCAATGATTTCTTTTCTTTATATTTGGTAAACTTGAGATCGAATTCCTGAAGAATGATGATCCATTTTTAATATTTTCCCTCAAGTACTTGATGAGTCAAGAAGTGGCACATGGGGTTCGAGTCAACAATAACCATGGTAGTGTGAAGTAATATGTAGTGTCGAAATATTTGGACAACGATGACTGCTATCAAATCCAACTTCTCAACATGTGAATATTGAAGTTCAGGACCTGAAAGGCTCTTACTCAAATAATATATCACATGTTCTGCACCGTCATCGTCCTCTTGAACTAACACCATGGCGATAGTGGAAGTGGAGGCGACCAACTAAAGTATATAATCTATAATGTAGTTACGGGGGTGTAACAATGGTGTATGCATTAAAGCATGTTTGAGAGCATCAAATGAGCGTTAAGAAAGTTCATCCCAGATGAAAGGGACATCCTTCTATACGAATCTCATGAATCCTTTTGTGATTTATGCATAATTGCAGACGAAACGACATAGAAATTGTTCCTTCCCTTGCAAAATTTGGAGTTGGGTAAGGTTGTTGGGAGGAGGTAAATCCATGATAGCTTTCACTTTTAAGGGATCCACCCCAATCCCGTCATTGGATAGTAGGAAGCCTAGGAGTCTCCTTGATTCAACAACAAAAATACATTTGTGGGGATTCAATCATATGTTGTAATGTCGACATCTAAGAAAGATCACTCTTAGATGATCAATATGATCTTTTCGATGAGACGAATGAGATAGAAAGTCATCAAGGTAGGGCTCAACAATATGTTTGATATTATGGAAATCATATGACATAGCTCGCTAGAAAGTGGCTCCAAACTTTTTATGGCCAAAGGGAAATTTATGATATGCGAAGGTTCCCCATGGGAAGATGAAGGTTTTATTATGTTGATCAGCTGGTAAAATATCTATCTGGTTATAGCCTGAGAAGTCATCCATAAAAGAGAATACTAGCCTTTCGTCACAGTTATCGATAATTTGGTTGATGAAGGGTGTAGGGTAATTGTCTTTCAGACAAGCCTTATTGAGATCCCTATAGTCAACACGAACTCGAATTTTCCCTTGTTTTTTTGTGACCGAAACAATGTTAGAAACCCATTCGGTCATAGGTACAAGGTAGATGAAACCATATTTTAATAATTTCTCTACTTCTGCTTTTATTGTCGTAGTTTTCCTAGGATGGACGAGGTGAATTTTCTTTCATACAGGTATAGCTTCAGTGTAAGTTTTAATTTCATGCACAATAATCGTTGGATTGATCCCCGACATTTCTTTGTAGCTATAGGAAAAAATGTCACGAAATTATTTAAACAAGGGGATGTAGTCTTGAATCTCTTCAGTTGAATATTTCATGCCTAATTGTATGTTTGCACGACACCCTCTTTTTATGATATGTCTAAACTGATGGTTTGTGATATATTTCCTAAATTTCCCTCAGAGATAGTATCTTGAATAAGTATCAGAGATTGAGGATCATCGACAATATCATATGTAAAGAGGGATTGAATATCTTCCTCGATTTGATCCAAACTTGGAAGAAAGGATGAGCGATGGTGGTTATCATCCCAAGGTGACTCTTCGATACTAAGCATTTCCATTATGGATTTGTCGAATGGAAAATCTGTAGGATGTAATCAAAGGTCGATGATAAGGAATCCAACCAAGATGGTAATGAATAAGAATTGGACACCACCAGATGTTGGTCATTGGGTGAAGGAGAGACTGATTGAATGGCATCATATTTAGCCTCTACTAGACTAAGTGGAATAATGTCACCTAGTGTATCAAACTCTAAAGGACTAGGCATGATCCAAGGATCAGATGATTCAAGGGATTGATGTGCCGTGGTCAAAATGATATTCACCATTGCGATATGATACGAAGTTTTAGGAACAAGTGCGGGGAAATTTCCCATGAGAGAAGAATATTTTAGTAGACCCACCCCTACACTCTTATAAGTGATTTTTGAATCCCCCCAAAATGGGATATTTTTGGTAGTTTGGTTGCGGACATCAGGTGTACAATAATATAACTAATTGATGGTAACTATTTTTCCTTGATGAGGAAATTAGATACATCAAAAAACTGAAGATGCCACAACAATTATAGCATAAAACCATCTTTGTCCAAGTAGAAAATTATAATCTAAAGGAGTGTCAACTACTTCCACATCAACGAAAACAGTTTTTCCCCCTAGTTGAATGGCTAAGGATTGCAACAGTCCATGAGGTATAAAACCTCGTCAATCAAATTATTTCAACATGGTAGGAGATTGATTAAGACCAAGAGATTTAACAATTTTCCAGCAGGCTAAGGACATGAAACAGGTCGATGCTCCTTCATCCAATATCATGCGATGAATGTGTTTATTGTGAAAAACAAATTCGATTTGAAACACAAGTTCGTGAGAGAGCCTCAATTTATAATCGTCAAGGTTAAAAGTGATAGTATTGGATGAATCGAGATCTATAGCTCCAATTTCCACCAAGAGAGTCCTACGCTAACTAGGACAGTTTTGCAGAACTTTGAGTATCGACATTACAGAGGTGCTTGGGCTAGATATTGAACTATGTTATAGTTCTGAGCAGCATGAGAGTTGGGATTAAAGGTCAAATTTAGAATGGTACTCTTAGGTGGGTGTAATATAGAGTCAAAATTTGGTTTCTCAATCTGGAGAGGTCCAGACGGAGGGGTAACAGAAGTCGAAGGTGGATCAATCATTGTTCCATTAGTTACACTTTCTTTACCCATTTTCCCTAGAGGTGTATCATATGTTTTCATCCTATTTGTCAAATATACACCATTGAACATATAAATATGTGCACTTGAGAGAAAATCATCTTTAGGAGGATGACCTGGGTTCCATCCTTGTGGAGGTGCATGTTTTTTCACAACCATTGACTATTGTTGTGGAAAAGGATTTGTTAAAATAGAGGGTTGGGAATTTCCTTTGAAACATTTTGATACTTCATCTCAATCAGGATAGTCTCTTATGTAATGATCATTGACACATACGAGACAGGAAAATTTTGGTTTCCTCTATTGTTTCTTTTTAGCTACAGGTGTTGTGTTTTTGGATTTTTTGTTTGATTTATTCTTATTCTTCTTCCCCCCCCCCCCAGATTGTAGTGGTGAAGCATATTGAAACGTATCCATTTTGGCACAAAGGTAGAACCAGGGTTCAACGCTTCAACAACGCACCAAAAAGACCCTAACTACCGGCCCTTTCAGCAACACCTATGAAGCAAATGAAGTCTTACCTGAGGTAGAGGCAGGGGGGGTTGCATGACTCAAGTGTCTACAACCAAGCTGGGACACACATCTGTGATTACAATACTTAACCTGGCACTTAAAAAAAAATATGCATTAGTTCATGAGACTCATTCACATCGCAAATTAAACCCTTATTATAGATCATTGCAGTACCAATAAAGATCAAGTACTTCAATCACGTAGCACATAACATGGGCTCAAATATAACATTCAAATACCATTAAGCACTAAGAAACAACATCATATGCATTCACCATACATTATAAAAACAACACTTAAGCAAATAAACAACATCAATCACATTGCACAAAGCACATCGAAACATAGGATATACGTGGTTGACCCCAGTGTGGGGCTACGCCCACCAACTTCTTATCTTCTTCTTTATTAGTCTTAAAGATTCTTACATTCATATTCTCCTGTGCACAAAGCCACAGATCCAAACTCCATAGAGGATGGGAGATCTACACGGTGCGCGCCAGATCCTCCTTCCCCAAAATCAGGTCAAGGCATAGAGCCAACTCCTTAGTAGCATAGAGCCAAACCCTACATAGTTTGTTCGCACAAATAAACTTACAATCTCTTGCACAAAGCCAAACATAATCTTTGCACATAGCCAACTCTACTTCTTACATTGCTTAGCTACTTTTTTATACATTTACAAAGAGGCCTAATCATGGGTCAACCCATGGGCCGACATCCCTTAACCCATTACATAAACCCTAGGTCCAAAACCCTAGGTCTATAAGACCGCAAAATAAGTGAGATCCCATGCTCTCAGCTTCGCCTGGGCACTCCATCTTCGACCGACCTGTCGAAGTCCCAAAAGTGGTCAAACATGACCAATGTTCTCTCAAAACTTCGTCAAGGGCCAACAGGCCCCCAACACCCACCTATGACTCGTCTCGAGTTACTCAGATCTGAGAAGTGCTTCTTCAAAGGACTAGATCTTAGCTCGAGATGCCTTGACTTGCTGCTTCGCTAGAGCCCTTGCTCGGTGAACTCCTGAATCACTTTCTCTGTAACAGGCCCTTCTAGGTGCTATTCCACTTTCACAACCATTTGGTCTAGCTGCAAGCCTTGTCCTTCAACCTCTTCAAAAATTTTGCAGGCTTCATCCTGCATCGGTTGTAGTCTCTGTGTCACTTCCATGACTCTACTATGGATGGCAGTAATCTGCTGCTGGACTATGCGTTGTTCTTGTGACCTCTTCATTTTCTCAACCACAGTTATTAGCTTCATCTATGCTTGCATGGTGGATGCCTGCAGCTTCACCTCCTATAGATGTTCTTCTAGTTTCCTTAGCTCCATATCTTTTGCAAGGTGCTCATAGGTCTACACACTTCGATCACTTAGTTGCTTACACTCTAAGGAGAGTTCCTTGATTCTTTCTACTGCGCTCTTGGAAATTTCTTCCCTTTGATTGCGCACTTCTTGTGGATTTCTCGGCATTGCTTGGAGCTCTAACTCCATTACTCTTGCTTGGAGCTATTGAATGGCCTCAGCGAGCCTCCCCACTTGAATCTCAGTTGACTCTTCTACCTCATGTTCCAAGCCTAGAACAAAGTGAAGTGATTTAGTTACTGCCTCTTTGACCGTAGTCTGCTCTGCGAGCAACTGGTATTTTTATTTTTTCATCTTCGCATTATCCTCCTCGTACATCGGCTGAATTTCATCTTTCTCCTTGTGCGCAACTCGAAGTTTCTCTAAGACCTCCTCCTTTTCTTGCTTCAAGGCTTTTGTAGCTTGCTCCTTCTCTTTGTGGACTCGACGAAGTCAAGCCTCTATTGCATCTTCTAGCCTTCGTAATTGGCTGGGCTCATCCCCCAATTCTGCAATCTTCGACGAAGAAGGAGCAGTAGGAACTGCACGACTCAAATAGATGGCTTGTTGTATCTCTTTCATCTCTTTCTCAATTCTTTCATATAGAATTTCCTGCTTCGTGCCATTTCTCTGCAAGATATCCTCTAAAGCATTTTCCACGACTGCGATGATGAGATCAACATCGTCCACTGTGAGCACATTCTTCGACTAGGGTTTATTGGCACAAGTATTATTTCTTGATGAGGGTTTATGCAGAGAAACCTTCCTCTTCTTCGATGTTCCAGCCTCTGTAAGGGGATCCTTCGACAATGTAACTTTGCCTTTTTATTGTTTGTCTCCTTCTTCCCCTTTGTCTTCTTCTTGATTCACTTTGTCTCCTCCTCCTCTTGCGGGTGATTCAGACCCACTTTCCTCCGATGTGCTGTCCTCCTCATCACTTTCTATGTTCTGCACGTCCTCCTTTTACTTCTTTTTCTTCGCGCTAGTCTGTCCATCATGCTTGACCCGGGTGACCAATGGAATTCCTATGATGTCGGGGTTGAAGAGTTCTACAGTGTCAACTGGTACAAGGAACTCTGCTGGACATTCTTTGGTGATCTCCTCCATATCCTCATCGGTCAATTTGTAATAGGACTTCAAATCTTCCTTACTCTCATCCCTGCACGCAGTGATGTAGATAAAGTGTCGATCTGCGCGGAACTTTGCTAGTGGCCTGTACTGGTGAAATGAATTTGGTGTCATGCAGGGAAATGCCTCAATAACATGCTTCAACTACTGGTAGTAGGCATGGAACACCGCATTCGATTGCCACTGCTTCATCATATCATTCGTGTAACACAAGGTGGAGAACCTCACGGCAAATGGCTCCGATGGCTCAATCTCTGGGAAGGATGCTCCTTCCAACATTTTCCAAGCGACAAATGTGATCAATACCAGTAGCCAACTAAAATGAAACTCGTATCCCTGGTCTTGCGCTTCGCGAAATCCTTCTCAAACTCGTTGATGAGGTAACTCGCCCAGTTCATTTTCATTCCTTCTACGCACTTCCTTGCGAGGTCTACTACAAATCCAATGACCTGTGTCGGATGGTTCTTTCTAACAAGCTTTCCAGCTATAATATGACAAGATAGGTGCACTGCACCATCCTGGATGGAGGCTACCCTGTAGCCTCTCTTTCCCTTTTCCACATTGCCATAATCTTCCTTTTTGTGCTGTGACAGGGAGCGATCATAATTCTTCCTTAGGTAGAACTATTGAGGGTCTGGTCTTTGCATGCTCAGTCCTATGATGAGGTGGATCAACGCCATATCCATAGTGATGCACCTGTCAAGTCACATATATCCTTTGTGGTAACATGATAGGAGGAGTTTAACGCAAGCGTTAACCTCCTGATGTCGGCCGAAGTGAGAGATCTTCATTACATTAATGATCATCGACTACACGATCTCCTTAACCCACGGCTGGGAGACTATGCACGGCTTCTTCCCAGTCATCCTCATTAAATACCAATGCAGTGCGAGCATCATGTAGTTCTTCCTGTCTCCGAGGTTGAAATTGTTATTCTTAAGTGCTGGGATATGTCCTAACTGGGGTCCAACTACGTGTATTCCCTTCTAGATGTACGCAATGATTAATGTGTATTCAAAGTCGCATGGGATATTGTCATGGTTCACCACGCTAGCCAAAGGCGACATGTACTCCAGAAAGACCAACGGGATCTACTTCTCATTAGCTAGATCATTGCATTGTTTTCTTCGCTTCTTAGTAGAGGGTCGGATAGAATGACGTCCCATCGAGGAGGATGCTTGCAATCCTCCAATAAACAATGCCTATATTCCTACAGACATGAATTTATTAGCCATGAGTTCCATGAGAATCTCCTCCACATACTTTTCTAACGTGCTATGTTCACCCGACATTCACACTTGTAACCAAATAAATCAGGTAGGCAAGCAGACAAGTGATGTAATCACATGGATGGTGAGGTCTATAAGTCACAGTGTGATATACACTCAATTCTTTTTTAGCTTGGATAATCACGTGTGGAAAAAAGTGGTCTCGATGTAGTATCTGATGGGTTAAATAAGCAAGCATCGTAATAGATTCCTCCAATGGGTAGGAATGTGTCCATAAATGTGAATCTGTCTGTTATGGCGTGGTCTCAACGGTCCATTTTCTCATAAAAAAAAAATCTATCCATTCTGGGGTGTTATTCTAATGGTCGGGGTGCCTCCAATGGTCATATAGCTTCAATGTGGCGAAGTCCCATTTTGTGTGGTTATGTTATTCTGGTGAGGTTCAAGTTTTTTAGATCTGCCTCCTGTGAAGTCTTCTCTAGAACCTCCTATATTTTTTCTAACTTGGCTTTCTTCTTACTGAGCTTCCTTGCCTTCTTTCTTGTGATCTGAGTTTTTGGATTCTTCTTTCCATTCTTATTCTTATTTTCTCTTAGCATAGCATCTTCGCACTGCTGATGGTCTTTCAAAGGGTTTAAAGGTAATACCTCTTCTCTTATTAACTCCAGGGTAGGTAGTCTTATTTCTTACATGGATAGGTCCTTCAAACCTTTTTGCGTTATTTCGACCTCAATAGCTAATTCTCTTTCCCTTTGTTTCTTCGACTGAGCCTCTTGTTCTTCTATTAGTCACTCTATTTTTCTGGTTATGAGGTCCCTTAGCTCTTTATTTTTCTGCTTTGTAGCTTCCTCCTCTTATTTTCTTCTGATCTGGTCCTTCTCAATCCAAGTCTTTCCTAACAAAAGTGGAAAGGGGGTGTTCTCAATAAACTTAATGACTTCAAATTCTTCTTCAGTCAATGTTTCATGAGAAATCATAGGCATATTAGTAATTCTTCCACATAGGGTTATCATCTTTCCTTTAAACAAGCCTATCCTTCCCAATGAAGGTATCATAGCAGGCTTTCCCAAAATTTCCCAAGTTCTTTGTGGCATAATATTCACATGTGTTTCTTCATCCAATACGCAGTCTATGTCGAAGTCTTCTATTCTTGTAACTATGCGCTATTTTTCTTTCAGGATCTCTGGTAAACTGATGCTCTGTGATCACCCATTACTTCTTGTAACTATATTAACATAGTCTCTGACTCTTTTTCTGTATGATTATTTAACATATCCTTAGTCTTTTGACCTTCTTTATAGTTTTCTTGTCTCATGTTCATCTTTTCAACTTTAGCAATCATTCTTGGACAATCCTCAACCTCATGACCAATAGCTTTACAACAAAAACAAATAGGACGTATACCAGGTCATTCCTTAGCAAGATGTCCCGATCTTTTGCAATTATAACACAGTGTCAATCCTCTCTTTCTTTTAAATGATCCCCAATCTCTCCTTTACTGTGCACTATGATCACAGTGTTGGACCTGCAATCTGCAAAAATTCTTTTTGGGTTTTTGCATCCACTTATTAGTCCAAAAATTCTTTCTATGCATAGGAATAACATATTTTTCTCTATTTCTATCAAATTTATTCAGATCAACTCTTTCTTCTAATTGTGCCCTAGTTTCCAGATGAGGACAAAATCTGTCAAACATACCTAGATTCATACTTTCAAAGAAAACATTTCCACTTATATTACCTTTACCATAGCACAAATATTTAAGAGCTTACCTCTTTCCTTCAGATCAGGTTTCTTTCTTAGCACAGATCTTCGCAAGTCAAGTAGAATACTACACACTACAACAATAGATCTATGCATAGAGATTTCTCTTTTACTCAGTTCCTAGCAATCACAGTTTCAGGTCCCAACAATGGAACCATTTGTTGGCATAGGGGCAGACCCAGGGTTCAACGCTTCAACAATGCACCAACAAAACCCTAACTACCGACCCTTTCGGAAACACCTGTGAAGAAGATGAAGTCTCACCTGAGGTAGAGGAAGGGGCGGTTGCAGGACTCAAGTGTCTACAACCAATATGGGACACAGTTCTGTGATTACAATACTTAACATGGCACTTAAACAACAACATGCATTAGTTCATGAGTCTCATTCACATTGTAGATTAAACCCTTATTACATATCAACGCGATAACAATAAAGATCAAGTAATTCAATCACTTAGCACATATCATGGTCTCAGATCTAACATTCAAATACCATTAAGCACTAAGCAACAACATCATATGCATTCACCATACATTATAACAACAATACTTAAGAAAATAAAAAGCATCAATCACATTGCACAAAGCACATCGAAACACAGGATATATGTGGTTCACCCCAGTGTGGGTCTACGTCCACCAACTTCTTCTCTTCTTCTTTATTAGTCTTCAATCTTCTTAGATTCATCTACTCCTATGCACAAAGCCACAGAGCCAAACTCCACAAAGGATATGAGATCTTTGCACTGCGCACCAGATCCTCCTTCCCCAAAATCAGGTCAAGGCACAGAGCCAACTCCTTAGTAGCATAGAGCCAAACCCTACACAGTCTGTTCGAACAAAACAACTTGCAATATCTTGCACTAAGCCAAACATACTCTTTGCACATAGCCAACTCTACTTCTTACATCTCTTAGCTACTTATTTATACATTTATAAAGAGGCCTAATCATGGGTAAACCCATGGGTCGACATCCCTTAACCCATTACATAAACCCTAGGTCCAAAACCATAGGTCTACAAGCCCACAAAGTGAGATCCCATGCTCTCAGCTCTGCCTGGGCGCTCCATCTTTGACCAGCCTGTTGAAGTCCCAAAAGTGGTAAAAACGACCAATTTTCTCTCAAAACTTGAAGGGCCAACAATCCACTTCAGAGATTTTAGTTGGGGAGGAACTATATGAGATAGAAGCCTACATTATAGTCAAGGTAGATACTGAATGATTTATAGTCCCAGTCAATTATGAGGTAGGTTGAGTTTTGGGAGAACTTATAATGTCGTTGGAATGAGAGGCATATGATGGATTGGTTGACATACAGGGAGAATTTGGGATTAGTTTGTATAAAGTACCAAATTTGGAATAAACCAAATCCAAATATTGGGCGTGAAAAATAGATTCCTCTTCTGTAACTATGCCTCCCATCACCACATCACAAGAAATAGGTGTAAAAAGAGATTTCATGAACCATTCTTCCAACAAATGGTCTGGGATGGTATCTTTTATCAATCATCGTCATCATCTCCACTCATGAATATGATCGTAAATGTATACGAAGTTGGTCTGATGAAGGGAGGTCAAAAGTTCCATTGTGGTTTCATATCTAATTGGCAATTGAAAATGGATGAGGATATCCATTGCAAGTGAAATGAAATTTTGAAAATATCCTCGTTGTAATTCAATATACCAATTTTTTTCGAAGCCCGTAAGAGTACATTGGAAATGACACAGTCGAATAGAGTCATCCATCAATGAGTTTAATGAACACCAAAGATGAAATTTCATGACATGGTTATTCATGTCTTCTCTAGGTTTACCATCAAACTTTGGGATATCTGATGGTAACTTGGCAAGAATAAATGGCCAGAAAGGAGAATGCAATATGGGATCATTCGTTAACCTCGACAGATCTAGGAGATCTAATGTAGCTAGAAAAGGTAATTGTCGATTACTTTGAGGATAATATTGGTGAGGCATGGGAACACCAATAGGAGCATAAATTGGTTGTTGTGGGAAGTTGTATCCAGAAGATCCTCCCATATATGTTTTTGGCTAGCAAAAGAAGGATTTGTTTGTTGAGGAACTTGGGAAAATGATGAAGGAAAAATAATTTTTCCCCGAGGAATATAACTATTTTGACCATGAGTATGTTATGAGGAAAATCTCTCAATGGCTAGGGTAAACCACAACAGACGGAAATGACTGCAGAAGTCAACTCTATCCCAACAACATGCTATATAAACCAATATGCAAGCGATATAAGAAAGAGGCCTACCTCATCCAGATGTTCGATGAAGTCCACTGTTGAGCACTTTGACCCAAAGCTATATACCTACAACAAGTTCTCTGCAAACAAGAAAAGAAAGAATATGGTGGTAATATAAAATTTTAGCACATTAGATAGCATAATCCATTAATAAACATGACAAATACGCTCATGGAATAATAATTCAATATATTTTCAAGATATCAATTGGAAGGGAAAAGAGTATTTCTATTAATATGTGATCATCAGAAGTGAAAATGTTACAAATGTCCATATCGGCACAGTTCAGAACCGAGAAACTTAGTTCCTTCCAGCTGGGCCTCCACCACTTCAATCCTCCACCAAAGGCAAGCTCATAAGAGAGAAACAATGAGGTTCTCAATCAATAAGGGAAGAGCTTGAGGGCTGAACACAGTGTTTATACTTAAAGGACAAAGGGATGCAAACTCAATATGATGTAAATAATTTCTCCAGAGTAACTTTGCTCTCAAAGTTGAATTCTTTCTCCTTTTCCATAGCTCAGAATTGGCCCATTTATAGCCTTCAAAATGGAACTGAAGGGCCGAGTCGGAATGCTTCCAGTATATGGAAGCCCAAGGATTAGAGATCTCCTATCGTGACATGGAAACCCAACATTTAATTTTCATTTTCTAGCACAAATCCTGATGTACGCGGGTTGTAGTGGAGTAGCCTGCATATACGCATGTTGTATAGTGTGAAAGATATTTACATGTGGAAAACTTATTTATTTTTGTCTCTGGATTTTATCAACATGGAAGATAAGTGTGCATAGGGAAATGGAATAAGGCCCTCTGTGCAAGATTGCATAGGGTGAGGAAAATCTTGCTATAACAGATGCCCCCTAATGTGTGAGGTTAGAGAAGTCTCTACGATGGCCAAAATACATTATAAACAACACATAAGTGGAGTGATAGGGAACCAACTGGAAAAACTAGTTGCTCATTACATTCTGCACTGACTTTGCATACATGGCTGCCAATAAAATTGCACTGCAGATCCATGTGAAAATATACCAAATAAGTGTCTATGGCCATGAATAGGAAAATACAAATGCAGTTACATGCCAATAGTTTTCATAGTCCTGAACAAGGCCCAATAGAACCAGTCTCAAAACCAATCTGAAGATATCTATATACCATGGAGTACAATCTAATCTCCCATGATCATTGGAGTCATATAGGTATTGGTCCAATGAAAAGGAAGCAACAACTCAGGAAAGTTGCGTCCACATAGTGATGTCTTCAAGTCTTCTACACAATCTGCCAAAGGTGCAAGTCTACATCATGTGAGTAAAGGAGTTGAGGTCGAACACAATGAGACATCGTTTGATTACCAGACATTTATGTATACCGTTAACAAACATGAGACAACCTACCGATAACGAAAGTAGGTATCAAGGCATCAAGTACATTCTTACAAGTGTGAATAAAGGAGTCAGTGTCAAACAACTGAAGAATCCATTGATCAGGAGACATTGATGTATTCCCATCTATCGATGGCGAGAGAGCCTTCCACTCATAAGACTCTAGGTCCCGTTTCCAGAATAAATGGGATGAATTCAATGGAAATAGACCCTCTAAAAGGAGAGCATTATGACATCTCTCATCATTCAACACAAGGTACAAATCAGGAGCTTCATGATTTGGTGGAAATCAGACAAAGAACATGTTCATGAATCAACGACCTTGTGCATCTTTCGCATGTGCCAAGTGCAAGAGGTACACGAGAAAGACCCTCTGAATAGAAGCCAATGATGAAAAATGTTGAGAAAGGAAAGGAAACCACCAATAAGGCTAATGGAATCCAAGACACTACACAAATCCCAATGTGTGAATAGATGTCTTGTCATCGAACACAAGGGAAACCACCCAGTCAATGATCAATCATGAAATGTCGACTGTTGGGTTAAAGGTTACCTACCAATGATGAAAGTAGGACCAGGGTGCATGATAGGACTACAATATCATGTGATTCTGAGACAAATTGAGGGTATGGACGACATGAAAATTCAAGAGTTCTAAGGAGTGGCCGACACAGGTTGATAGACTTCCTTTGAACAAGAACATGAGACATATGGAGAAATCTAGCAGCATAGACCCAATGATGAAACCATGAGATGCAGGAGTGATCAGGGGATCAAATTTTGCTCAATTTTCAAAGTGCTCGGAATGCGACGAAAACAGTGTCATTGCGTCCGTCTCGTCTTCCTGATTCCGGCGGTATATTTACTTTCGCAAACGGAGTCCGTATGAAGGAGATATCGCGATCTGTCTGCCAAGCCAAACAGGGAAAATTTTGGGATGTTGACTGTACCTGTCCGTACAGTCCGTACAGCCACGTGGAGGGTCACACCATCATGATGATGTGGTAGTTTGATGATGTGGCATATTTTCATTGGACGGTTGTCAGCGAATTGGATGTTGACACGTGTCTCGTGGGCAGCGAATGGTATGAGGGCACGTGGCCCAATGCTGGGGCGCCACGTGTCCCTCGTTGGTTGGTCTATATTTGCTATGTAAAATTGTATGTGGGAGTCCACGAGGTTCGACCCCCGGACCTCCCCCTCTATGCAAACCTTAAAAAACATCCGCCTACCATTAGACCACCGTATGTTTCTTGAAATATATGTGGGGATTATTTGTTTTAATTAATACAATGTAATACATGGAAAGGGGGCGGGTCGGGGCTTAGCCCCGACCCATAACATAAAGTTCCAAACCATAACATATAGTTATATGTTATAAAACATATGCGCGGGGTTTCAAATAGTATGCATTGTAAATATAACCGGTGGTTTATATATGTGCGCGCGGTTATATATGTGGACGTGGGGTTTGAAACATAACTCGTGGGTTTTAACCAATGGTTTATACACTCGCGCGGGAGTTATACCGTTTGCATGGTTTGGAAACCAACTTAACCACTTTTTAAAAGTGCGCGGTCGCATGTGCCCATGTGCCCAGGTACCAAGGCGGTTAAGGGCTAGGTGCCTCTAACCATCCTACAGTTTGTACCGGTGCGCGGTTATGCACGGGACTGGGTTCTTTACGCTTAAATGAGCGTGTGTGCCAGGTTTGGAGAACAAGGGTGTGAATTGTAGAACCAGAGACAGCAAAGTTGAAGGGGGAGACTTCAAGGAGGCTATCTTCTTCATTTTTCGACCGTTTCAGGTGCCGAAAGAGCCCAGACAGGGGTTTTGGGACGCTGCGGAGCCATTGGAGCAGTCGATTTGTCAGTTTGGGCATTGCAAGACATGTTTTTAAGCACTTTGAGCAATTTAATAATAATGATCCATTGGAAGCTGGACCAGGAGATGTAGCCCGGAGTGGGGTGAACTCCTTTATCAAGTTGTTGTGTTTATGTGCTGATGTTCAATGTTTTATGTTGCTGTCTATGAGTATTTTGCATAAGTAATCCTTAAATTTATGTGTTGCAAATTGATCATGTTGCTTTAAACACATAACATTTCACTTGCAATAATTATTCAAGTTTTTCAAGTCTTATTCATTTTTAGATCAAGGAGGGATCAATGAAATTCTCTATAGGAATTGGAAGAGTAACCAGTTGGTAGAGAAGACTCTGTAACGAGCTCAGCTTCCTAAGGCCATGATAATCCCAAAATTATGATGATGGATTCAATAACTTTGTGCTATGTTCAAAGGCAACACGACTTCTGCCAATATGAGATAATACTCCCTTCCCGGCCGTATTTCTTGTTTTTTCATAGACAAATGAATGCTATGATACAAAGGAGGAAACGAGTGTCGCAAGTAAGAAAAACTAGTTCCAACAGTGGAACATACCTATGCTCAATGCATGGAAATGCATGCGGGAGATGGACACTCGGGGGAATGTTTCCTCCTAGGTATAGGGTGTCAAAATGAGAAGGATATAAACAAGGCTCTGCTTGGTTGAGGATACAAAAAACTGTCGAGGAAAACGGTTTATAACACAATGCGAGAAACGGCTATAGGCTCAATACTGCAAGCAAGAGCATGAGATGCAATCATAACTTAACGCCAAAAAATGTCCTTTTTTATTTCTTTTAGTCTACTTGGTGTGAAAAAGGGGTAAACTTGTGCCAAATAGACGTCTTTTCAAATCCAATTTACGAGTGTGAAAGAGACAATTTCACTCAACAATATTTTCATTTTTTGATAATGAGTTGGAAAAGAGCTTAACTAAGACTCACAACCTTTCAATTCCAATTTAACGAGTGTGAAAGGGACAAATCACTCGGCAATCTTTTCACTTTTTGAAGACGAGTTGGAAAAGAGATTAAATTAAACTCAGTTGGGAGTCCTCAGGGTGTAAGACAACATGTTTATGAGTGATAAATGAGACTCAGCATAAATTCATGTACTAGCTATGAAGGACTCTCGGTCCTATGAAAAATCTCTGCATGGGCACCAAATGCAGTAGGGGATCTAACTAGGGAACCCATGTTTGGTAAGTCTCTACCACTTGATAACGATACGACTTATAGCAGATGGAAGGTTCTGTGTCGCATCAAATGGGTTCATACCTAAGGCATAAAAGTGACAGTTATAAGATAATGCGAAAATGCATAACGAAGTGGATACCTATCCTATATAATGGGTAATGAAAATACCTTCCCGTAGTGATGAAATACCAACATAACGTTGAAATCCGCAAGAATCCCGGGTTAAAATTGCAAAAATCAACTCAATCCACCTTTGTATTTGTCCATTAGGTGAAAAAATGGCTTAAAACTATAGAAAGTGGGTAAAAATAGTTTATAAATAGTAACAAAATAAAAAATTACTATACCATTTTGATTTTTTACCCAACTAGTGAAAATTGGACCAAAATACCTCCAATATTCAAATGACTATTGCGGGAGCATCAGGCAATGAAATCAACAACCGTCTGGATCAGGTAAATCTACTTTCCTTCCTCTTCAATTTCAGCGGATTAAATTTTTGAGTTAGGTTCCAAATTTTTAGCTGTTGAGGGCACAAAATGTGAATTTCGGTGTACGCGGGCTGTCCCCTATCGGATCGCATATATGATGAGTTATACACGCCTGTGTAAACTACAGGACATATGTAGCCAGCCCTATACACGACTGTAAGTGAGGTAGACCATGTACAGGCATGCAAACAATAAATTTCAAGGGTTCTATCTCAATTTTTGATTTGTCCTTGGCATGATGGTTCTTGAATGGAGAGAGAGAGAGAGAGAGAACGTGGAGGTCGATGTTGTTGTGGATCGAGATCCGAGGGCCCAAATGGCCTTAAAGAGATGTGGCTTGTAAAAATTTTGGGTGCTCAAAGGAATGAGAGCCCAGGTGAGGTTTCTCGAGATGCTTATGGGTTACTGGTACCCTGAGAGTGAAAGCTTCAATCTCGATGGGCAACCATTGAGAATTGAAGTAGAGGAAATTTAATTTGTCTATCACGTCGGGGAGAGGTTGTAAACCTCAAATCATGGGGAGCAGGGAGCAGAATGAAAATAAAGAAGTACATCGAGGTCCACTGTGTATCAAGGACTCATAAGGTAGGGAGTCAACTCCCTATCCGGGCAATAAACAATCTCATCCTAAAGATTATTATCCTTGTATTAACTAGGATCACAGGTTCGACCTCGTTGCACTAGGCATCGAGGCCTCTCATGTTCTATGTAGTGCAGTGTATGACCGATGTACCTCACTACTGGTAAATATGAAGAGCCAGTTGACAGAGTGCAAACAGGGGAGTAAGAGAAATTTTGGGTTTGCCTCTATCCTATGCAGTTTCTTCTTTGAGTGGGTTCTAGGTCCAGGACCTAGAGTCGAGATTCTTTCAAGAGGACCTCACGATCCAACCATGGCATGGTGGATCGAGGTAATGAGGCGGCATAGGGGAGGTAGGGTGCCAACACCCTACAACAAGGATTTCTTCTACTGGTGGCAACAATAGGTCATTTCCCTAGATGACTATCCCTATGAAGGGATAGACTTCAAAGGAGATCTGGACATGCCACTCCCACGAGGGACTACCTACGACAACATAGGTATGTCAAATGTTTTTTCATATTTCATTTTTTTGTATTTTTGTATAGTAGAAAAAAATATTTTTGGGTGGTGCTTAAGTATTGACTAGACACTTGTGTAACACAGACGTGGGTCTGCAATGGCTAGAAGGTTTCCCTCGACATTGACAGAGGAACCAGGGAGACGAGGTGGAAGGAGGAGACGCTGAGAGAGTTCTACAAAACGTGTAGGGAAACCTGACGCGTTTGACTCAAAGGATTCCCATGGTTCAGGTAGAGGATCTCCTTGAATCCATGTAGCGAAAGGTGGTTGGTGTACCCAGGGCATGGGTACGACTCTTTTGACGTCTCGCAAATGCCATGGTTTTTTACCATGACACACATCTGGAACCATAGGCATAGATGTCGTGGGATATTGTAGTACCGACTTTATATGTGTATTGAGGGTATTAGCCCCAATTTTGTACTATAAACACCATATTTTTTGAAATATATATAAAAAGGGATCTTCAGTTTTACTTATATTTTACAATGTGTACATTGATGAGATGGTTTTCTTTGCTTTAGTTATGTGACAAATGCCAATCTAAAATGAAATTAGCATAAGCATCAGATACATGATTAGAACTCCTAGGAATGTGATAATATGTAATAAAATCAAACTGACGTTCTAAAAGACGTACTCATAGGAATCGTCGGAGTAAAGTAGGATCATGCACGAGGTAACGACCATTCAACTGACATACTACTAACTGGGAATCCATGTGAACTTATAATGAACGAATACCATGTGATATAGCATCGCGCAAAATTTTTATAATGACGCTATATTCGGCCACATTGTTCATGGATGGCCCTAGGCATACGCCACCTGAAGACACTAGTATACCATCAGATGAGTAAACCACTTAATAGGCAGAACAGAAGTTCTGTGTATCATGACTGGCTCCGTCTGTGAATCCTAGGTAGACTGAAGACTCCATTGACATCTGTCAACCAAGTGAAAACTCGATAAGAAACCCGAAGATGAAAAAAAAGGAAAAATATATATACACTAAATTACATTAGTATACAAAGAGTTTCACCCAAGCTTGGGGCTCAAGCATAATATATTTTCAACTAGAGCCCATTTCTGGGCTCGGCCAACCTATTCCCTTCATAGTCTTCTAACTCATAGGCTCCTTTTTCTAGAACACGTCGCACGATGTAAGGACCATGCCACATGGGATTAAAATTACCTGCCCCCAGTGGTTCTTTGGTTTGATCATACAAGAGGACCAAGTCACCCTCTACATACAACCGAGTATAGACAGGCCTATCGTATTGGACCTTGACCCATCTTTTGTTCGCCTCGATAGCCATTGAGGCATCTTGATGCTGCTCATCAAGAATCTCTAGGTGTACAAGGCATTGCTCGAGATCAGAAGTGTCACGTAGGAGAGCGACTGCCAACTTAAGAGAAGGTATTTCGCATTCAATAGGTAAAATTGACTCAACACCGTGTACTAACTGAAAAAGGGAAAAAATAGTGGCAGTCTTAACCAAGGTTCGATATGCCTAGAGTGCGGGATATAGCATGATGTGCCAGTTGGACTTGCTCTGACTGACAGTTTTTTGCAAAATGGTCTTGAGAGACTTATTGATGGCCTCTACTTGTCCATTTTCCCGGGGGTAATAAGGAGAAGAATGACCATGTATAAACCCCAGCTTAGATGCTAGTTCTTCCATCATTTCATTCTAAAAGTGACTGCCATGATCAGTGACAATTTCACTCAGGATACTGAACCAAGTGATAATTTGATTGAATACGAAGAAAACGACAGTCTTCCCATCATATTTAACTATAGTAATGGCCTCGACCCACTTAGTAAAGTATTCGACAACCACAATAATGTGTCGATGCCCCCCAGCCAAAGTTGGGTTGCAATCCACGAAGTCCACCCCGCACTTGGTGAAGAGACCGACGTTCATGACTAGGTGAAGAGGGGTTGTATGCAAGCACATTTTCCAACTAAACACCTGGCAAGAATGACACTTATTAACCACTTCAATACAATCTTTAAAGATGGTAGGCCAAAAATAACTAGCTCACAAAATTTTCTAGGTTGTCACAAGCTCGGATAGATTACCACCACAAGCCCCACTGTGGAAATCG
The DNA here is from genome assembly GCA_032191745.1 of Picea mariana. Classification (NCBI taxonomy): domain Eukaryota; kingdom Viridiplantae; phylum Streptophyta; class Pinopsida; order Pinales; family Pinaceae; genus Picea; species Picea mariana. The sequence goes on from JASDQU010011781.1 coordinate 101,354, forward strand.
TTTAGGACTGACTCAGCCTCTCCGTGAGTTAAAAAAAGACACAATATATTGTCTATTCCTCTGTGATACAAAGTGTCACTGACGATAGTATATTTCTTAGCTTGGTATCTTACACGTCGTCGGTCATCTCGTGAGAGATGTTGAGGGAACTTCAAGATTTGAAGATAGAGAACAATGTCTCCATACCGGGGGTCAAACGATGAGACAAGGAAAATTTGTTCATCTGCAAATGAATCAACATGGATAACATCCTCATCTAATCATGGAAAATCAAATATTAACTCTACAAAGACTAGTGATTTCTTGGACTTCGCCGAAGAAAAATCGAGGTCAAACTCTTGTAAAATGAGAATCCATTTATTATATTTTCCCCCTATTATATGTCTGGTAAGGACATATTGAAATGGATTGACATTGGAAACCACAGTAGTCTTGAAAATTAATATATAGTGACGCAAACGTTGGAATGCATGAACAATAGCCAAAGCTATCTTTTCAATGTTAGAATAATTAAGTTTAGGACCGACCAAAGTTCGACTAAGATAGTAGACGATGTGCTCATGAAGCTCATCATCCTCCTGAACCAGAACCATACCAATCGAATCCTTAGACGCGATGATATAAAGCAAGTAATATCTACTGTAGTCAGGAGGCTTCAACAGAGGCGTTGATACCAAGGATTTCTTCAAAGCATCGAAGGACTCCTGGGCTCGCTCATCCCAGACAAAAGGGGTGTCCTTCTTCAAAAGACACAGGAAACCCTTAGTGATAGTGGTATAGTTCACTATAAACCGACAAAGAAAGTTATCTTTCCCCTATAAACCCTGAAGTTTTCTAATCATGCATGGGGAGACAATCGAAGTATTGCCTCAACCTTTAGTGGATATACCATGATCCCGGTCTCAGAAACTAGAAAACCCAAAAGACAACCAGACTTAACACAAAAGATGCACTTGTGAGGGTTCAACCAGATTCTATAGTAACAACATATTTCAAAAACAAGCCAAAGGTGAGTAGCATGATCCTCTCTCTTGCGAGAGTGAGCAACAAGATCATCAAGGTAAGCTTCGACTATAAACTTAAGATCGTGAAAGGCGAAAGTCATGGCACATTGAAAAGTTTCTCCGGTGTTTTTAAGGCCGAAAGGCATTTTCCGGTATGCGAAAGTACCCCAAGGAAAAATAAATGTCATCTCATGTTGATCCTCAGGTTTGATTTGAATTTGTTTATACCCTGAAAATCCATCCATAAAATAAAATACTTCACTTCCCGCACACTCTTCGAGAATATGATTGATGAAAGGTGTCAGGAAGTTGTCTTTAAGACAGGCCTTGTTCAGGTCACGAAAATCCATACATACAGAGATGGTTCCTTGCTTCTTATCTACAGGAATGGGGATGGATACCCATTCAGTTAAGGGAATTGGATAGATGAAGCCAACATTAAGTAGCTTCTCCACCTCTGCCTTAATAGTAGTGGTGTTTTGAGGGTTGACAACTCTAGGACATTGCCAAACAGGTTTAGCATCCGGTTAAGTTTTAATTTCATGTTCGAAAATACGAGGGTCGATTCCTGGCATATCTTCATATGACCAAGCAAATATGTCTCAGAATTCCTTGAAGAGTTCGATGTAGATCAGGATTACTTCTGGTGAACAATCTGCACCGATATTTACATTTTCAACCTTGCCATGGGTACGAGAGATATCGATCATGATGGTAGGAGAAATACTCATCATGTTTCCTTCGGCATAAATGTCATGTGTATCAAGTGGAACTATGGCGTTACTGACTATCTCACTCAAAGTAGATCGAAAATCATCTTGTTCGATTCTTTCAAGCTTCGGGAGAAAATAAGAGCAATGATGCATATCATCCCAAGGTTTTTAAGAACCATTCATGTCTTCGATGATAGCTTCATCCGAATTCAAAGCCTCATTGAGGAAATCATGTGAACAAGACAACAAAGTGGCCCACACGGGCCTAAGAATGGGATCCTCCTTGTCCGTCGACGAGGGAACAAGATCAGGATTGGCGGAAGAGTCAAGAACAACTTGATACGCAATCTCTGTTTCCGATAGTGGCATGGCCATCCCAACATGCAATTGACCTTCATAGGATGAATTCAGGGAATGTAGGGTCCATGAATCACTAAAATAAGAAGTGAGGAAAGGAATGGACCTCCCAGTTGAAATGGGCCTACTAGACATGGCATAAACATGATGACTTGGTGCCACAAAGTCGTAAGTACCCATAAGGGAAGAATACATTCCGACACCGATATTCTCTATTGTCGACTAAGAATTGTCGATCACAAGGATCGACAGTCCAATAGATGCATTAGGACTAGAGAACACAAAGGATAATTGATCGATCGTCACAATCTTCCCTTCATGAGGAAAACAAAGAGTACACAAGACAAACAACATGATGACGATCATAACATAGGTCCAATTGCATCCTAGTAACAAGTTATAATCAAGAGGTGCATAAACTACCTCTACCTCCACCTATACCATCTTCCCACCTAGATCGACTGGAAAGGTAGGGAGAATATCGTGAGGGAGGAAGGAATGATTGTCAGAAGCAGTCAACATGTTTGATGACTTGGAAAGAGTCAGAGAACTGATAACTTTCCAACATATCAGGGACATTAGACAAGCGACAATGCCTTCATCAAAAGCCACATGTTTGATGGTATACTTTGAGTACTCCACATGGATTTGGAAAGCCACATGGTAAGGCAAGAGTGGCTTCACATCCGTGACGTCAAACTTGATAAATTTTGAACCACTGGGTTCTAGAGCTCCTAAAGAAGATAGTAAGGCATTCCTCTATGAAGGACATGTCTGGAGTACCTCCAAAGCCGACATCGCACAAGGGGTTTGACCCAGGTCCTCAACAATAGAGTATTTTTGGGCGGCTCTAGCATTTGGATTATGTGTAGAGCACTTGAATACTCCTTTCAAAATACGAGGCAGTGGCTCTGATTTTTCAATCTATAAAGTCATCTCCAGAGGAGGTGGAGGAGATTCTAGACCAGGAATAGCTTGTGAAGAGATACAGTCTCGATATTGAGTGGCTACATTAAATTTTGCATCAACCATATTGATACATAAATGGTCATCCTCTTGCGATGGTTGGTTTTGACTCCCACCATCCGCATTTCCGATGTTTAAGGAGCTCGAGGCCATGTGATGATTATGTGGGAATGGATTCATCAGCACGGCAGTGGTAGAGACAATAGCATCGTAGCTTCTACAATTTTGGGGCATAAATGAGTAAGGTGATCATATGTGCAAAGCTTACATGGAAACTTCACCTTACATCTTTTTCATTTTCCCTCTCGAGAATTATTACCCGTCTTCTCATTATTACCATTGTCCTTGGGTTTATTACCATTTTTCCCACCCTTACGATTATTATGTCCTTTATTCTTATTCCCTCCTGATTGTTCGTTACCATTTGGGTTGGCCGACGATTGCATGGACTGTACATCCATTGACTGAGTGGGGTTGGAAGACATAGATGAAGCTGGCCCTCCTGCAGACTGGTTTAGAGACAATTCTTTCATATGGCTTGTCACCGAGTCTATGGACTTTACATTAGTAGCACCCACAATGTCGTCGGCATGAGGTCTGAGATTTTTTCTTGGGTCGTAAGTTGACCATGGTGCATCCGGAAGAAGGTGGTATAACATCCTAGACTAACAATATATCAAGTCTAACTGTTGGTCTCTAAAGATCACCTCTTCCTTAGTGGTAACCCCAGAAGTAGCAACATACCTTGATATAGGAGCATGAAAAGACTTAAGGAACCATTCTAAAGAAATTTTGGGGGTATAGGGGTCTTAATCAACCTCTTTCGTCTATTCCACTCTTGGATATGGTCCGAGATATGAGTGGTGGTGTCCTAGCGTAAAGTTGACAACAATTCTAGGCCAACATCATAACGAATGGGAAACTCGAAGTGGTTAAGGAAGACCACCACCAACTGACTAAAAGTCCCATATGCCCCCCTAGGTAGCTCAATATACAATTTTGCAACAACTCCGATGAGGGTGCATTGAAATAATCTTAATCGAATAGAATCATCATTAAGGGAATTCGATGAGCACCAAAGGTGAAAGGTAGTGACATGATCACCAGGATCCTCTCCATTCTTATCTTTGAACTTTGGGATGTCTGAAGGAAGCTTGGTGGGGATGGAGAGCCATGTAGAATCATGACTCATAGGGTCATTCATTAACTTAGACAAGTCTAGCAGATTAAGCGTGGCTAGAAAAGGGAGACAGGGTTGTGACATCTAGCCCCAAGCTCCCCTGAAAGATTTTGCTTGGGGAACTACAGGCCATCCAGGGTTCTGGTAAACACCATGGCCCTGTCTGGGATTATAAGGCCATCCTCCGAGCTAATTCATAAAAGGTTGGTTGGGCATCATTCCAGCAGGAATGTTCTGTTGAGGGTTATAGAAATTGCCCCCATCTAGATTAGAACCAGGTTGGGGGTTTCCCAAAGCGTGAAACTGACCTCCTTCGGGTGGGAATCCAAAAGATAGAGGTGGATTCATCATTCCAAATGTATTGGTTAGAATCTGCACCAAGGATGTAGGGTTGTAGGACGAAACATGAGTTGAAGCTTGTCCACCAGGTCGGTTGCTCCACCCAGAAGCAGGAGGGTTGGACCTGGGGTTAAAAGCAGGAATGCCTCCCAAATTAGGAGTCATTTGAGGGATTTGATATCCACCAAATGAAAAAGGAGTGTAGGGAGGTGTATTTCCCCCAAACCCAATTCTAGGATTAGGGCCAACAATTGGGATAGACTTCAAAAACTGTGAAGTGAAGTTGGGCATACCACAAGAAAAAGGACTAGAAGCCATAGGGATGGACTAAGCATTATATCCCAATGAGTGACCAAGAGACCCAAAAGGGTTCGAGGTGGTAGCTTGAGCATTTACTATAGTTTGAGCCAAGTAATGATAGGTGACTCCAGCAATACAACCATTGAGGTTGCAGGAGTCGAAGGGGTGCCATTAACTATAGTAGGTTGCAGGAGTCGAAGGGATCCCAGTGTTTTGAAGACTAGGTTCAATACTCATCCTTATAGAATCACAAGTCTGAATGGTGGATATGTGTGTACCACTCCTAATAACTCTACGCCTTTTAGAAGGTAAAGAATCGAAATCCAGTGGTAATTGTAATAAGTGAAGGGGCCGGCAGGGAAGCTGGTATGACTCCATGATGACTTAAGACTATAAAGATAAAAAATATATCCTGAGGCCAACTAGTCATCAAAGAGCACACCAAAATTCAAACGACCAATATGCATATAAACAGGGTAACGTGGCTGAGTGGCCTCCCTCCCTAAAGAAGGTATGTCTCACCCAAGAGGGTCCTGAGACTCCCTGCTAAAGATCGGAGGTAACATAATCAGTTATAAGGGCCCTTGTGGGATTAACAACCAGCCGGTTAGATTCCCCCGGAGAGGTAATCCTCCATAAAGGTTGTGTGATGTCTGACCCTTATCTGACCCAGGGTACCTGTAGAACAACCCCTTCAAGTAACTTATGAGACACCTGTTAGCATTGATATTCACGCTCAGATTGCAAAAGGATAAGCCCAGTACCCATCATAGTATTTGGTGGATGTTTGATTTATGAGTGGAGGTCAAATGGACAAAACTCAGTACAAAAATGATTCTAACATAGATACTGGACAGGCAATGCACAAGGAAGTGAGGGTCTCATTAACTTCAGTTAGTCATTTGAGTTTAAGGGCAAGAAGAAGGAAGACTTTGTGAGAAAGTGGACAAGTCTGTCATGGGCATCAGGATTTCAAGCAGCTTGGTGAAGAAAAAATTATTCTCAAGAGTTCTCTTGAACTCAAGCTTCAGACATTGAAATATGTCAAAGCAACGCAGTCACAATAGAATAGGGATGAATATATCAAACTTTTGAAATATTTCTCTGATGTGTTTTCCTAGACATACAAGGATTTGAGAAAATATGACACCAGCATCATTAAACATAAAATCCCTCTGAAAGAAGACGCCAAACCTTTCAAGAAGAAGCTCAAGCAGATAAACACCATGTTGTTGTCGATTATGGAAATGGAAGTGAAGAAGCTACTATATGCATAGATTATTATCCCCTTGAGATTTTTAGAGTGGGTGGATAATTTGGTGCCTGTGAGGAAGAAGAATGGGGATATCTGGTTGTGTGTCGATTTCATAAATTTGAACAGAAGCTCCAAAAAGGATAATTACCCCTTGCCAAAAATGGATCACATTTTGCAGAGAGTGAATGGTTCGTCAAGGATGTCTTTGGTAGATGGCTTATGTAGTTACAACCAAATCTCTGTCTTTCCTGAAGATAGAGAGAAGATGGATTTCACTACTCCTTGGGGCACATTCATGTATGCTAAAATGCCCTTTGGATTGATGAATGCAGGAGCAACCTTCCAGTGAGCCATGGAAATCTCCTTCATTGGGGAAAATGACAAATTTGTAGTCATCTATCTAGATGAAATTACAGTATTCTCCAGGTCTGATAAAGAGCATTGTCATCATCTAAAGAAGGTTTTCCTGAAATGCAGAAGGATTGGTCTTTCTCTCAATCCTAATAAGTCTTTATTTTTCATGCAAGAGGGAAAATTGTTGGGGCACATTATGTCAGCTAAAGGGGTGAAGATTGATCCAAACCGAGTAGAGGCCATCTAGTCCTTATCTTTTCCCAGATCCAAGAAAGACGTTCAGTCTTTCTTGGGTAAAATCAACTTTCTGAGGAGGTTCATTTCTAATTGTGTTGAGTTGGTTAAATACATTACAACCATGCTCAAAGAGAGGAACAAAGTGAAATGGACTGATGAGTCCATAAATTCTTTCGACCAAATCAAGAGGGATTTGACTAAAGCACCTATTCTCATCAGCCTGTTGGCATCAAGTATATAATTATCATTTTTATAAGTTGCCTACACAGGGTCTATGAAATTTTATTATTATTCATAAGCGTTTCTCTAAATGACAGTCGTAAATTGTCGCATTTTACCTATCATCTATGCATGCTTCGTTTTCATGACTAAAAGCATGAAAACTTGCAATTATCGTTATCATTCTGTTTTAAAATTTCATTGAAAGCATATCGCTTATTACAGAATTGTGATTTCTTGCTATGAGCATGTTGCTCTCAGTGTTTGTGACCCTTTCGATTCTAAGAGTGCCTAAGAAAGCATTGGTTGCATGAATGAAAGACCCCCCACCATTTGATTTTCGATTTTTTTTGCATTGATTTTAGTTTGATTTTTGATCATATGTCTTTCATGAAACTTCTTGACTATTTGATTTTTGTAAACTTACCCGACTATGCAATCAAACCTTGATGCGCGCACTATGTTTTCAAGTACTCTGGTCCTAGTAGGTACCCAATGCCAAGCTAGCATACGATGTACATCATGCCATTACTCCTTAGCATGGTCTCAAGCTTCACGAATTTGCTCACATGCATTGTGATTAACACCTTGCCCGTCGTTTGAATTATCACAACATGTATTGATAAGGCTCGGGGCTATGGCTCTATGGCATTTTTCCAAACCCTACCTGTGTGTTCTGTGTTAATAACCTGTCCATTTGGCATGGCTCCAGTAGTAAGGGTCGAACCGAACGACATCCAAACCCTACTTTCATATGATAACGCTAGGGAAGATTTGGAAAGGAATGGTTGGCATTTGTTCATCGAAAAAATTCGGTTTTAACCTTCAGGTCGCCCAAGAGTTTGCCTTAACCTTTGATGGTTGTAGGGCAAAGATTGGTGATGTGCAGTTAGAAGTAACAAAAGATTTCTTAAGCCAAGCCATGGAACTGCTAGCAGTTGGTCAGAAATGGTTCAAGAATGCGAAAGTGGAGGAGGTCCCTTGGACTTTACTGTTTACCTCACGAAAAATAACCAGCTACGATCGAGGTATGCCAATTTCAAATTTTGAAACCTAGGTGGCATGATTTACTTGTTGTAGTGAAGCAATTCATCACATGTGAGGGACGATTCAGACTTGTTTTCCTATATCATCTATGCCTCCTTATGAGTTTTATTGGTTTCTCGTTGAATATGCCATACTACCTGCTTAGAAGTCTGTATAAAATGGGTAAACGGTTTAGGAAACAGAGTTCAAATTCGAGTTTATTTCATCATGGTCTGATTAAAATCATCCTCGTGCACCAGTTACAGTCACAAAACAATTGTTGGGATGCGTTCATTTCACGAAATGGTTTTGGTAACCATGAGTTGGGACAAGTAGATAAGCCGGTCATTGTAGAAACCCTTGTGAACCCTACGACCTCTTCTCCACCGCTCCAGGCCTATGATTGTTCCCCTAATAACGAACCCTCGAACTACCCTAATGTCATCCAACAGGACAATCGACCGGTTACACATCCAAAGAATTGCACTAAAACTGTTACGAAACCTACAAGAAGGAAGCTAAAAGGCAGTGTTGATGTCAATTTCAAGAACAAAAGAGTTGGTCGCTTAATTTCTTGATGTGCTCAAAATAAAATGAAACCCTGTGCAGACACAATCAACACGATTGAAGTGACTGAAGATTCAGACTCAGAAATTGATAAATTCCTGGCTGAAGAGGACCCCGTGCCATTCGGGCTATACCCTGACCGACCCTATGACTATGTTAACAATCTGCCTCTTTGTCTAAAGGACAACCCATAATTTCCTGGCATCCAGCTCTGTGATAAGTCTACCATTCGCATGGAATATTCTCTGACCCATAATGTTGTTAGTGCTAATGCAAATTCCTTACAGTCATAGTGTGATGAGTGTCGATCATGGATCGACAGGTACTATACTGACGTTCCTCTGCTACAGTCATGACTCAAGTCTTTAAGAGACCAAGTTGATATGTTGACCAATGAAAACAACAGACTTGAATCCATTATCCAAGGGAAGGAGAAACGATTGAAAACTGCAGGTCATGTCATTTTCAAAAATGTAGAGGCAGCAACAGCTATCGTTAATTCCAAAATTTCTTGATACATTTTGATTCCATGATTTGAGGTATGATATTTTTAATTTTTAGCATGATTGTTTCACTCTTAAGTTAGGATATTTGATTTGATTGAATAAACTATTTTTCTTATTAAGATTAGTCTGTTTTGTTTATTTAATAAAATATGATTGCATTTGCTATTATAACTGGCTACAGAATCACAAGATTCTGTAGCCAGTTAAGAAAAATCGAATTGTTTGATTTGATAATTGAAAACATGTCTGAGATATTCTCATTTTCATTTGTTTTCAGGATGATTAAGAAGCCCATGATTTCCAAGATGATATGAGACACTTTTGAGGTCTCCCAGCCATATCAATTTTGTATTTTGAGTAAATAGAATTAGACTGTTAATAGTGTTATGATATCTAGTGAAATCAGGGTGGTTGCATCCCCCATATTTTGAAACAAATTTGATCTTATCAACAGGAAACAATTATGTTTCCTGAAACCTATATAAACATATTTTTTGTAAATATTGGATCATCTCGGCCTAGAGCAAGAGTATGGGCGGTTTTATCACAGACTTGAATGGAATATGATGCACATTACAACTTTAGCTTTTTTGTATGATGTTTTCATTCAAGTTATGTTTATTTCAATTTGATAATAGATTATGATTGCTTTTGTCGGCATAGTTTATTGCGAATTGATATCATTCGATTTATATATGCTGTCCATATCTCATGTTTTAGAACAAAACACACAGTGATTATCTATCCAATTTAAATTAATAGATTCATCTCTAATTTATGTTGAATGTTTGCATGCAAGTTCTTATAGGAATATTTATCTCGTCATAGCAATTTGCAAATCATATGATTACTGTAACTGTATCTATTCAATGTTCTGTTGTTATAATTCAATTTCCAGCATTATTGTTCCTCATTTATTAGGGGCAGTCCCAAGATCTGTAGCAGGTTTACTTCATCAGATAAAGGTGGTTGGATATTCAACATCGGACAGACATTGGATACAGTAACAGGTTAGCCTGTTATTTGATTTTGCTAGTTTCCTGAATATAGAAGTTTTCTCTATATAAAACATTTTCTGCTATCTATTATTTTCTGTTTAATTAGGAGGATTAATGTGTGATGTCATGAATGTATACATTTAAAAAAACAAAACCAAAAAATTAGATAGTGTTTACACTTGCTTTATTATTATTGCTAAAAGTAATCAATCTATATTTGATTTTTACAAGTTCAGATTAAAACTCACGTTTTGTATGGATTGTATATAGAATTATCATACATATAATATTTAATTTGTACATATATATTTACTTAGATGTACATATAGTTTTTAGTAATTGTTATTTAGTAAGTTATTGTTTTTTCCCCCTTAGTTATTTTTCGCTTTCTTTAGAACTTAGATCGGCCAACGGAGCCGCTAAACCCGTCGGAGTGAATTAATCCAAACGGCTTGGGTTAGTTAGACAAACCCGGACTGGATTCACTCCTCCAGTTGACGAGCGAACAATTTCACCCGTCAACAAATGGCGCTAAAAGGAGGGCCTGAAAACTATTAATGGCACGAGGAGGTCGTAAGACTCCTCCCCCACCTACCTGCTCACCTATAGTGACTAGAAGTTGTTTAGACAACAACATTGTCCCTCAAACAAAAACCACATCAAATGACGATCTACGGATCACCGTTGAACCAGTAACTCCAAATCCCCCAGGTGGCGACATACAAGAGATTGTTCGCCAATCCCTCATAAGAACGCATAGTGCCTTAGCCTGTATCAGACAACCAAGTCGACCTTTGAACCAACCATTAGAATTCTCTGATATTAGAGAGCAACTTGAAGGTACTGACCTTACCTTAAACCCTACAGATCCATATCATATCCTCACTCCTGCAGTAGGAGGATCTGGTATTCCACCATCACTACCCCCTTCATCTCCTTCTTATTCTGGAGAAGAATCCTCATACGAAGGCAGTTCCTCATCTCAGCCTTCGACACCACCCACACCTATGGTCAATTCAAACAATCCCGCCAGACCCTGGCTCGACCAATATGCAGTGGCCATACCTAGGCCCCAACATCCTTTACCTAAACACCCAAAGAAATGGCTCCCTAAATTTGACTTGGACTCCAAACAGATCGTTGAAGATCACATCAAAAAGTTTATGCTAGCCATTAAGCTTTGTAGTGTTGAGAAAAAAGACGTAGTCTGTAGATTGTTTCCCTACACCTTTGAAGGCAATGCCTCTACCTGGTACTTTTCCCAACAGCCCCACACCATCATGTCATGGGATAAATTTGAGTCTTGTTTTCTTGAGAAGTTCAGAGACGACAAGTCTCCTGAAGTTTTAGTCATGGAGATTTCTAGTTTAAAAATGAACCCCAAAGAAAAGATAAAAGACTTTAATCAAAGGTTCCTGACACTAAAGAACCAAATCCCCACAGATTCGATGCCTGCCAAGAATCTTATTATCACATACTACACGAAAGCCTTACATCAAAACATAGCCATTTTGGTAAAGAGGTCCAAGAAAGCCACTTTGATAGAAGCCTTCAAAGAGGATAGTCAGATCGAGAAAGATATTCTCATCTTAAAAGACAATACCAGTAATGAAATATAGATTAGTTCATCCTCCAAGAAGAAAATCGAAATCCTTCCTAGACCTCCCCAAAACAAAGCTCAACCAAAAATTTTGGATCTAGAAAATTTACAGAAAGTCGTTCAGAAGTTATCCAATCAAGTTATAGATTTGAAAAGGTCAGCTGAGGAAGCTTCTTCGAGCAAAGGACCTTACAAACCCCCTTTTAGGAAGCCTTTTCCTACAAACTGGCCTAATTCAAATTCTGAAGGCTTGAATCTAGAAAGCTTACAATTTGTTATTCAAACGATCCTAGAAGCACACAATAACTTGATTCCTCCCGAGATTCCTGAATAAGTAGCTGAACAAGAGACAGTAAAAGAAGATGAACCCTCTCCGAACATTTTCGGACATTTTTCGGATAGCATTTTTCAAGATAATTTCAAAACAGTGCATCCTTACAGTACCAGGAGCAAGACAACAAAGAAGTCTTCTTCTGAACTTTCAACTACTATGCCTCCAAAACAGCCTAAATCAATTGACCCTAAACAGAATTCAACAAACCCAAGTTTGGATTATGATTTGATTGAAGATCTAAAAAATCTTAGGGATAACATTTCTATTTACGAATTATTAAAATTCCCTTTTATTTTGCAAAAGATGCTGCAGAATATTGCGGAGAACAACAAAAATAGAAATCTGAACAGCAACAAAGGTGTTCAAAACAAACCCAAAATTCCTCAGAAGGCCTCTTCCAAAACTACATCTGAGCCTCATGATAAAAGAGACCATCCTGTAAATAGTGTAACAAATGTAGATAAACCAGTTTCAGAGGCTGCGATTAAAAAACAACAAACTTCTATTGTTAATACTCGCAGAAATGTCCCTCCATTTTTGTTGACTTTTGAAATTTTCAATAGGAATGTACATAACTGTATGGTAGATTCAGGTGCGTCATCTAACGTAATTCCTTGGGCTGTCTGTCAGAAGATTAATGCCGAAGTTCAATCGTCCAGCTTGATCGAACTAGTGTTAAAGTGATAGGCGAATTAAAAAATGTGCTTATAAGATTGTCATCTAATCCTAAAGTCCATCAAGTGATTTATATCATTGTTGTAGATATCCCAGAAGTTTATGGTTTGTTTTTAAGTAGAGATTGGTCAGAACAATTACATGGCTATTTTGCAACGGATTGGTCTCACTTGTGGCTGCCCGAGAATGGAAAGCCTAACAGAATCAAGGTAAATCGTGAACGTTATCTGAAGTTCACGGTAATTGATTTAAATGATCCCAATGAACCATTCACTCCTTCTGCCAATTCGCCTGAAATACAAGGGATGGATACTTTTTTTGGCAATTTCATGGCTGAAACTTCTATCATCACTGACCCAGAACAACAATCTAAAATTATGACATACACACAGTCAGCATCCTTCTCTCAGTGGTCACATGCACCCGACGAAAATCAAATATGGTCTCTTTACTGTGATCGATCAAAATCTAAGGAAGGAGCTGGTGCAGGGTGCGTGCTCATCGATCCAGCAGGTACCAAGACTCTGATTGCTTGGTGATTAGAATTCGAATGTACAAACAACACGACCGAATATGAGGCACTCCTGCAAGGTCTAAGAAAAGCACTAGATTTGAATATTCAAAATTTGACTGTCTTTGGTGATTTGGAAATCATAGTTAGACAGGTAAAAAATTCTATCTATTGTTTATCTCCGCACCTAAAAAGCTATCAGACTGAGGTATGGAATTTGATGAACAAGTTTTTTGCATTTAACATAAATTCTATTCCTAGATTGAATAATTATGAAGCTAATTTGTTATCTAATGTCGCTTCAAAACTTTTTCCTGCAGAAGGCCTATCTCCGAATGCATTTTCCATCGAACTGTTGTTCAGACCATCCATCCCAGACAACATCACTAATTGGAGAGTTTTCAATGACGATCAATAGATCATAAGTTTTCTGCATATGGAAGAAATTTTCCATGGCGCAGTGATCGATGAAGGTACCCATGACGAAAATCTTCACGAATTTACGATAATACCAGATCCGAGATCCCCATAATCTGCATCAGACATGGTAAACTCTATCCCGAAATATGTGGTTAGATTAGAAAAATTTTATGATCTTCACGATAAGTTCAGAAAATCAATGAATTGTAAAATGAATAGTTACTCCTTGACACATGAAAAAGTAAATTTGGGAACTAAAGACAACCCACAGTGCATTAATTTAGGGTTGGGGTGTTCTGAGCAAGAAAAGGTAGCATTTATCAAGTTGTTTAAGGAATTCAAATAAGTTTTTGCCTGGACGTACGACGACCTAAAAACCTTTGATTCTAACATCATACAACACATTATTCCCATGAAACCCCAGACCCAACCTTTTCAACAAAGTTAAGGAAAATGCACCCAAAACTCAAACCAACAGTCAAGAAAGAATTAAAAAAACTCCTGAATGCTAAAATAATCTTTTCAGTAAGGCACACACAATGGGTCTCTAATCTTGTCCCTGTCAGAAAGAAGAGTGGTGAAATCCGACTATGTGTCGATTTTCGAAATCTTAACTGAGCATATGATAAAGACAACTACCCTATCCTTCCCATGGAACAGATCCTTCAACAGGTATCTGGTTCTGAAAGATTATCCTTGTTGGATGGTGTTTCTGGGTATAACCAAGTTCTTATGTCTCCCTCAGACCAGCTCAAAACTACTTTCCGTACCCCATGGGGCACCTACGCTTATAGAAAGATGCCCTTTGGACTCATAAATGCTGGTGCCACTTTTCAGAGAGCAATGGATATCGCTTTCCATGGCTTAATCAATCAATCTGTAGTAGTTTACCTAGATGACGTCACTGTCTTCTCAAAAAATAAAGAAGATCATCTAGCTCATTTAAGATCTGTTCTACAACGATGTCGTAAGTACGACATTTCTTTAAATCCTAAAAAATCTGTCTTCACAGTAGAACAAGGTAAGATCCTCGGATTCATTGTATTGAATGAAGGGATGATTATCGACTCTGAAAGGACCCAAGTCATTTCAAAACCGCCCCCTCCCTCGTCAAAAAAGTCCATGCAATCTTTCGTAGGTCAGATAAAATTTGTTAGGAGATTCATCCGCAGCTTTTCAAAAATGGTGAGACCATTAAAAAAATTAATAAAAAAATATGTACAGTACCATTGGGGACCTCTAGAAAGTCAGGCTTTTGATTTAATAAAAAAGGCCATAATAGAGGCTCCTTCTCTAATGAGCCCTAATTTTTCACGAGACTTCACCCTCTACACGTTTGCCTCTAATCGATCTTACGCTACTGCCCTAACTCAAAAGAACACTGAAAACAACGAAGTCCCAATTTCCTTTATGAGCTCAGCCTTCAAGGGGCAGAACATAATTACCCAGCAATAGATCAGCAAGCTTATGTTGTTTTTAAAGAAGTAAAACACTTTCAGTCTTATCTATTGAAATCTAGGATGAAAATCATTGTCCCTTACCCGCCTATTAGAAATTTGTTAGTACAGAAAGAACTAGGCGAAAAAATGGCAAACTGGCTCACATCCTTACAGGAATATGACATAGAAATCACCCCAGCACAAATTGTAAGAGGCCAAGGTTTATGAAAGTTGGTCGCCAATTCAGCTGTAGGACAGCAAATGAAACTAATATGTTAAATCCAGATCAGCACCATCAAGATCAATTCTGTTGTGCACAAAACCTTATTAGTTCCTGGTACGACGACATCAAATTTTGTCTTATACATGGATCAGCTCCCCGTCACCTTGATCCCCAAAAAAGGAGAGCACCAAGATTAAAATCTGCTTTTTTTCAGCTGATTAATGGTATTTTGTTTCGCCAAAATTTTGACAGAATACTTATGCGCTGTCTTGAAAATGATGAAGCAGAAAAAGTCTTATGGGAATTATATGCAAGGGAAGTTAGTGGGCATTTCAGTGGAGACACCACCGCCCATAAGGTTTTAAGAGCAGGTTATTACTGGCCTACCATTTTTAAAGACACTCATGCCTTATGTCGCAAGTGTGTGATTTGTCAAAAGGCATCTGGACGGATACAGAAACCAACATTCCCTTTGCAACCAGTTTCAATAGACTCCCCTTTTCAGCAATGGGGCCTGGATATTATAGGCCCAATCAATCTAGCATCCTCGCAGCAACATAAATACGTCATAACAGCCACAGATTATTTCACCAGGTGGTCTGAGGCTGCCCCATTAAAAGATGTAAATACCAACTAGGTAATATCATTCTTGAATTCAAATATTATCACTCGTTTCAGTATCCCTGAATGCCTGGTATTTGACAATGCTTCTTATTTTTCGTCTCTTGAAATGAGTGATTTTGCTCTAGAAAAATGAATTAAATTAAAGTACTCTGCCAGCTATTACCCCCAAGGCAATGGTTTGACAGAATCTACTAATAAAAATCTGATCAAAATTATCAAGAGAACAGTTTTCGAAAACCATAAAAATTGGCATAACGCATTGTTAAACGCAATCTGGGCTGACAGAGTAACTCCTAAAACTGTTGTGGATAACTCACCTTTCTTTCTCGTTTACGGCAGGGAAGTGATTCTTCCACCGCATGTCCTTCTTCCATCTCTGCAGTTATCGCAGAAGGTACAGGAAGAAGATTGCCCCCCCTTGGAGAGTCGAATTAACACTTTGTTAAAGTTAGAGGAAGTGAGGGCTCAAGCAAAACGAAAATTGGATCAACATCAACTTATTGTTAAAAACTGGTTTGACTCCAATTCTGCCTCTGACAGAAATTTTGAGGTACGTGACCTTGTCCTAAAATGGAACAAACCTCATGAGGGAAAAGGAGAGCATACTAAGTTTCAGAACTTATGGTTGGGACCATTTTTAATTGCTGAGAAACTAGGTCCCAGTTCCTTTCACTTACAGAATTTAGAGGGACAGCCAGACACCTTCCCGGTGAATGGCCAAGCTCTAAAAAAGTACTTTGCCTGATGACGCTCCCATACACCCTTTGTAAATATTTTATGTTTTGTTTGTTGTTTGTTTTTCATTTCTGTTTTGTTTTGGTTTTCATTTCTGCTTATCGTTCTTTCTTTTGGAATGCATATGCCTACACCATGGGCTAGCTCAGACAAAGAAAACAGAAAAATTTCCCCTCGAAATGACTGTTGAAAGATGTTAAAACATCAATTGTTGTATTTCTCTGAAATTACAGCCCTATTGAAGATGACTTGATTGTTTGAACAACGTTTTCTTGATTTCAATCTGCAATTGAAGGTACTCACGACCATCTATAAAAATCCTTTTTACATTGTCCCTATTCTTTAAGAGAATAACTCAATGATGTCTCCCTGTTCTTGAAAGTCAGTTTTATTAATAAACGATTTCTAGATCTTAATGAAGGACAGTTGAAAAAAAATTTCAAGGTCTGTGACATATTAAGATGTGTTAAAAAACTAGAATTTTCAGCGTTACCCCACTCTATTAAATATCTTTAAAAACTAAATAAATTTTCAAAGAGTTGTGGGAAGTGATTGTAAACCCGTCGGGATACTGAATAGGTCTGCTGGCAGCGGGTAAATGCATGCATGACGCCAAGATAACTTTGTCGGGGTATTGAACAGACCCACTGGTAGCAAAGCAATGTCAGGTAAAAGAAAATTCTCAGATATGGATTTTGTTTTGACCTTAAACATCTTTCGTTCTGATCTGGAATTTCTTGATAGGATACAGATATCAGAGTGGGTTAATTGACATCCCTGTCGAGGCTATGGACGCCTGCTGGTAACAACGGCCTTGTCAATAGTATTGAAGATTTTAACTTTAACATCGTGTCTCTCTTTTGCTAAGATTGTGTTGACAGGCAAAATTGTCTGCTCGTCAACTAGAGGAGTGAATCCAGTCTGGGGTTGTCTAATTAACCCAAGCCATTTGGATTAATTCACTCCGATGGGTTTAGCGGCTCCGTTGGCCGATCTAAGTTTTAAAGAAAGAGAAAAATAACTAAGGGGAAAAAAACAATAACTTACTAAATAACAATTACTAAAAACTATATGTACATCTAAGTAAATATATATGTACAAATTAAATATTATATGTATGATAATTCTATATACAATCTATACAAAACGTGAGTTTTAATCTAAACTCGTAAAAATCAAATGTAGATTGATTACTTTTAGCAATAATAATAAAGCAAGTGTAAACACTATCTAATTTTTTGGTTTTGTTTTCTTAAATGTATACATTCATGACATCACACATTAATCCTCCTAATTAAACAGAAAATAATAGATAGCAGAAAATGTTTTATATAGAGAAAACTTCTATATTTAGGAAACTAGCGAAATCAAATAATAGGCTAACTTGTTACTGTATCCAATGTCTGTCCACTGTTGAATATCCAACCACCTTTATTTGATGAAGTAAACCTGCTACAGATCTTGGGACTGCCCCTAATAAATGAGGAATGATAATGCTGGAAATTGAATTATAACAACAGAACATTGAATAGATGCAGTTACAGTAATCATATGATTTGCAAATTGCTACGACGAGATAAATCTTCCAGTAAGAACTTGCATGCAGACATTCAACATAAATTAGAGATGAATCTACTAATTTAAATTGGATAGATGATCACTGTGTTTTTTGTTCTAAAACATGAGATATGGACAACATATATAAATCAAATGATATCAACTCGCAATAAACTATGATGACAAAAGAAATCATAATCTATTATCAAATTGAAATAAACATAACTTGAATGAAAACATCATACAGAAAAGATAAAGTTGTAACGTGCATCATATTCCATTCAAGTCTATGATAAAAATGCCCATACTCTTGCCCCAGGCCAAGATGATCCAATATTTACAAAATAATATGTTTATATAGGTTTTAGGAAACATAACTGTTTCCTGTTGATAAGATCAAATTTGTTTCAAAATATGGGGGATGCAACCACCCTGATTTCACTAGATATCATAACACTATTAACAGTCTCATTCTGTTTACTCAAAATACAAAATTGATATGGCTGGGAGACCTCAAAAGTGTCTCATATCATCTTGGAAATCATGGGCTCCTTAATCATTCTGAAAAAAAATGAAAATGAGAAGATCTCATATATGTTTTCAATTATCAAATCAAACAATTCGAAGTTTCTTAACTGGCTACAGAATCTTGTGATTATGTAGCTAGTTATAATAGCAAATGAAATCATATTTTATTAAATAAACAAAACAGACTAATCTTAATAAGAAAAATAGTTTATTCAATCAAATCAAATATCCTAACTTAAGAGTGACACAATCATGCTAAAAATTAAAAATATCATACCTCAAATCATGGAATCAAAACGTATCAAGAAATTTTGGAATTAACGATAGTTGTTGCTGCCTCTACGTTTTTTAAAATGACATGACCTGTAGTTTTCAATCGTTTCTCCTTCCCTTGGATAATGGATTCAAGTCTGTTGTTTTCATTAGTCAACATATCAACGTGGTCTTTTAAAGACTTGAGTCGTGACTGTAGCAGTGGAACGTCAGTATAGTACCTGTCGATCCATGATCGGCACTCATCACACTGTGACTGTAAGGAATTTGCATTAGCACTAACACCATTATGGGTCAGAGAATCTTCCATGCGAATGGTAGACTTATCATATAGCTGGATGCCGGGAAATTCTGGGTTGTCCTTTAGACAAGGAGGCAGATTGTTAACATAGTCATAGGGTCGGTCAGGGTATAGCCCAAATGACACGAGGTCCTCTTCAGCCAAGAATTTATCAATTTCTGAGTCTGAATCTTCACTCACTTCAATCGTATTGATTGTGTCTGCACAGGGTTTCATTTTATTTCGAGCACATCGAGAAATTAAGCGACCAACTCTTTTGTTCTTGAAATTGACATCAACACTACCTTTTAGCTTCCTTCCTGTAGGTTTCTTAACAGTTTTAGTGCAATTATTTGGATGTGTAACCGGTTGATTGTCCTGTTGGATGACAATAGGGTAGTCTAAGGGTTTGTTATTAGGGGAAAAATCACAGGCCTGGAGCGGTGGAGAAGAGGTCGTAGGGCTCACAAGGGTTTCTACAATGACCGACTTATCTACCTGTCCCAACTCATGGTTACCAAAACCATTTTGTGAAATGAACGCATCCCAACAATCATTTTGTGACTGTAACTGGTGCATGAGGATGATTTTAATCAGACCATGATGAGATAAACTCAAATCTGACCTCTATTTCCTAAACCATTTACCCATTTTATACAGACTTCTGAGCAGGTAGTAAGGCATATTCAACGAGAAACCAATAAAACTCATAAGGAAGCGTAGATGATATAGGAAAACAAGTCTGAATCGTCCCTCAGATGTGATGAATTTCTTCACTACAGGAAGTAAATCATGCCACCTAGGTTTCAAAAATGAAATTGGCATACCTCGATTGCAACTGGTTATTTTTGTTGAGATTTGGATACCTTGGAAAGTGGTCCCCATGTGCTTATGAGTCTCTAAGCACAAAGGGGGAAGACTTTTACCTTCATACTTTACTTTATGATTTTAATTTCACTTTGACTTAGGAGTTTTAAGTCAAAAGTGAAATATGTCACTTAAGTCATAAAGTGACAATTAATTCACAATGTGGGTGAATTAATAGACATAAAGTAACTAAGG
>JASDQU010011782.1:21482-34135 GCA_032191745.1 Picea mariana
CTGGCCATGAAATCAAACCATTAATCACACAAAGGTAAATCGATTGAGGATGATTTAAAATGTTTTAAATAAAATTACTAATTAATAATTTATCCTCCAATCAATTAAATGGAGGAGATTGAGGATAATGTAAACGTAAAAGATTAAATAAATTCATATTCATCAATGATAAATGCTTATCATATGATGTGACTTAAAGGGAGATTTCACTTTCAATTTTGAATTATAGATTAAACGAATAACTAATACAAAAGGAAGGGTACTTTTTGGAGTATACAAAGATGAATCACATACACTTGTCCATTACGTTAGTTGTTACGTATATGTTTTTTATAAGTTTATAACGAGTATTTTATTTAAATCAATAAGGGAAGGTGTAAAGTAGTAAGTTCTTGTTTTTAGTTATTTTTAGTTAAGATTAAGGAAATGGATATTTTGTTATTGTTGATTTGTGTAGTTTTGAGAGGTATTTCCACAAGAGGTTGGGGTGTTAGGTATGTGGGAATCTTCGTTAATATCATAATTAGCCTTTTGTTTCAGTGAAATCGGCCCCGAAATAAGGCTATGGCCTCATGGACAAGTTGGTGGGCTTTGTGGGCTTATGATGGGGTGTCACACCCACAAAGAGGAATAAAATATTCAAATTAATTGTTGAGTTTAGGAAGGGATCCTCAACTCACTCATTAGACTTGTATATAAAGGAGAGAAGTCATTATGACATTTCATCATTGTGGCATCATGGAGTTAGCATAAGTGAGTAAACACTTGTGCTAGGGAGTATGGAAATAGTGTCAAGGAGACTTGTGCACTTAGTCGATCTAGCCTAGGGTTTCTGGATCAAATGTGGAAAGTGAGGAAGGACGCACGTGCAAAGGAAGCCGAGTTTTTCATACATGTATGCAGGTTGCAGTGAGCACAATCGTGTATGTACACGGGTTGCAAAGGGGACAATCGTGTATGTACGTGAGTTTCAAAAGGGACACTTGCATACATCTGTACATGATTTATGGGCAGGAGTAGGTTCGTACAGGCTAGCGTCAACAACTATACATGTGATGTCAATAGGTCATACAGGTGGTCTGCAACATATTTGTGTGCAAAAGAAATTTCCAAAGTTTTGCTAAGGTTTGGTTTTCTGATTTTTATGTTATTGGAGGACAAGGTTGTCCTCATATTTTTGGTGAAATTGTATTGGTTGGGAGGGCTGGTTTTTCCCTCAGAATTTCTGAAATTGATAAAATTAAAAAATAGAAATTGTGTGTCTCATGTGTATTGATGATTCATCTATGATCTTGTTGTTTCCACTGCATATATTTTCAGTCTATAATTTTCAGTGTAAAATTGTTCAATGATAACAGGTAGGGTTTATTGTTAGCTCACTAGGAAGCAATTTTAATATCTAAAAATTAGTCGCATTATATTGTGTGTGAAAATTGACATGGTTTCAGAGCTTTGGATCTGAAGAGAAGGGGATCATATTGAGACACATTTTTACTACAACACTAGGAGTGTTGTTCTTGTTCAATGCAGGTCACCATGGAGACTTGAATGGTGGATAGTGTAGCTTATCATCATATGACACGACCACAAAAATCACTCACCAGTATAACAGAGTAGAACTCACAATTGCAAGTGGAACTTGGAGATAATCCCAAGTATGCAGTCAAGGGAGTTGGGGAAACTTCGTTTCAGTTGAAGTCTGAAAATCCTCTTAATATGAGTGAAGTTTTGTATGTTCATGGACTGAAGAAGAACCTACTCTCTATCTCTGCCACGGAGGACAGAGGGTATGCAGTGGCATTCGTTGATGGGTGGGTTCTTTCTTGGAAAAAGGGATTAATTCTTGACTCAACAAAAGTCATTGGAACTCGTGATGGCAGTCTCTACAAGTTGATAGGTCATCCAAATCAGGCCCTGGTGCATGACATTGCTAATCTATGTGAGCTTTGGCATAGGTTATTGGGACACTTACATCATCATACACTGTCAGTATTGAGGAAAATGGTTACAGGTCTTCCATAGTTTGGAACTGGACACTAAGGAGTATGTAGAGGTTGTGCACTTGGAAAGAATGCCAAGGTTTCTTTTCCAAGCAATGATAGTAGCTCCAAGGAGATATTGGATCTGGTACATCATATGTGTGTGGATCAATGTCACTTCCATCCTCAAGTGGTTTTTGATATTAAGTGACCTTTATTGATGATTATTCCAGGAGGACATGGATTTTCTTCATAGATACCAGGGATGGATTCTTCAGTCGATTCAGGGAGTTCAAAGCTCTAGTGGAGAATTAGAAAGGGAAGAAGATCAAAGTTTTGAGGTCAGACAATGGAGGTGAGTACACCTCCAACGAGTTCAAGAAGTAATGTAAGGAAGCGAGGATTAAGAGGGAGTTGACAATGCCTTTCAACCTACAACAGAATGTGGTTGTAGAGAGGAAGAATCGAACCATAATCGAAGCTTCCAAAGAAATGTTACATGACCAGGATATGCCCATGATGCTTTGGGCAGAAGAATGCAACACTTCATTTTATGTTTAGAACCGGAGCCCTCATAGGATATTGGAGGAAAAGACTCCTAAGGAGGCATTCACAGGAGTGAAACCTGAGATAGGGAATTTGAGGGTCTTCGGTTGTTCAGTCTACATCCATGTTCCCAAGGAGAAGAGAACGATACATCAAGGGCATGTTTGTAGGATACATCAAGACTTCGAAGGCCTACCATAACTACATTCCATGAGAACAATATGTTGTGGTTAGTCAAGATGTCAGGTTTGAGGAGGACTTGGCTTTCAAGAGGTCCCTTGATATCACAGCAGGAGGCTCCAAAGGTTGACAATAGTACAATCCCATTTAGTACAGAGGAGTAGCCCTCAAATCATGAGGAGGAGTCAGAGGAGTTTTTGGATCTAGTGGATCCTCTAGGCATGATACCTATATGGATTTGAGAGACCTTGAAGGTTTTCGAAGGACATATATCCCCCAAAGACACCCGTAGAGAGAAAATACCTCTAGAGAGATTTATCTCGTATGTGGCTCTTATGAGAAATAACATTGATTTTGAGCCTTCCAATTTTGAGGAAGGAGAAGGCCAACAGGTTTAGAAGCATGCCATGATGGAGGAGTACCAATCCATCATGAAGAATGACGTTGGGATATAGTTTTGAGACTAAAAGGGAAGTTGATAGTGACTTCCAAGTGGATCTACAAGATTAATCATATTGCAGATGGCAGTATCGAGAAGTATTGTCACACACCCACGATGAGGCATAAAAATTTTCACTTTTCTTAAAGGACAAATTCTTCGTTCATTATTTCTAATTTGGAAACTCTAGAAACCAGTCCGACCTCCCAGTCAAGGATATTTGATTCTGAAGCCAAACGACTCTCTGAGACCCTGATGGTCTCGCTCTGTAATTAAACACAGACCCCTTAGACTTCCGGGTGTAGGTCTAATGGTACCCGTGACCTTCCCCTTTCGCGCCTACGAAACCTCAGAGTCTGGGCGCTAGCTCCTTTTCTGATAAGCCCCTTCCTTGATATGACCTTGGGCGATGGCCTTATGTAACCACACGATTGCAGGCACGACAAAGGGTGGTTTGAAACCAAACTACTTTTCACCCTATAATTCACCTTGAGCCTCCATGTGTCCTTTCTCCAAAACCATGGTCTGGATTGCGGCCCGCCCTCAACTTTTTAAAGNTCCAAGTGGATCTACAAGATTAATCATATTGCAAATGGCAGTATCGAGAAGTATTGTCACACACCCACGATGAGGCATAAAAAATTTCACTTTTCTTAAAGGACAAATTCTTCGTTCATTATTTCTAATTTGGAAACTCTAGAAACCAGTCCGACCTCCCATTCAAGGATATTTGATTCTGAAGCCAAATGACTCTCTGAGACCCTGATGGTCTCGCTCTGTAATTAAACACAGACCCCTTAGACTTCCGGGTGCAGGTCTAATGGTACCCGTGACCTTCCCCTTTCACGCCTACGAAACCTCAGAGTCTGGGCGCTAGCTCCTTTTCTGATAAGCCCCTTCCTTGATATGACCTTGGGCGATGGCTTTATGTAACCACACGATTGCAGGCACGACAAAGGGTGGTTTGAAACCAAACTACTTTTCACCCTATAATTCACCTTGAGCCTCCATGTGTCCTTTCTCCAAAACCATGGTCTGGATTGCGGCCCGCCCTCAACTTTTTAAAGTTCACACACCTTATATCCCTGCAATGCAATGGGACCGTCAATCTCACGACCTTAATGATGCTTCTAAATTGACGGCTCAGATCTATCCTTTCTGAATCTACGGATCAGATCTAAGATTTCAAAATCAACATCTATGATTTATTTCGTGATTTGGGTTTTGGGAGTTTCAACTCTCAACTTTCACTTCCACCATTAGTAGCTATCTTCTGGAGTGGAAGATTTGCTGACACCTATCCTCAACAAATGGACGGCTCTAATGAGCTCTGGCTCTCCAGCCTTCAGGAGTCCTTTCTCCTTCATTCACCCCTTTCTCCTGGAGTTCTTTGTACCCAAATTTGTATATCGTATGCCACGCGTCTACTCCAATCAACGGTCTATATCCGCACTCCACAAACACAAATCTCTCGATTGAATCCTTCTAGAGTGTCAGATCTTCTGACACTTGTCCTCTCTAAATCAATGGCCCTGGTCCTCTTCAGGACTTCGACACTTTTCAACGAAGACCAAATCACTGGTCCTTCGACCTCCTCCTCGATCAACGATAGAGATCTCCTTCGAGACTTCGGTGCTTTCACCCACTTCTTTCCTCTGGAAGCTCGCGATATGTCACTAGGCATCTCTTTGGATCTAACTATCTAGATTCACTTCGGACTTCAGGTTTTGGGAGTTTCAACTCTCAACTGAAACCTTCGAAGTGATTCTTCCCAGAGCCTCAGATATGTTGACACATACCTCCCCTGATGACCAATGGTTAGGATTTAATTTGGCGATTTCAAACTCTCCTTGACCACAAGCTCTCACTCAGGGGTTGTAGATCTTGCGCCACATGTCCCTCTTGGCAATGAATGACCCCACTTCACTTTGGCACTTCAGGACTTTGGCCAGTCAACCCTCCTGTGCACACAAAGGTTAAAACTCGTGCACTTTACCTTAGATCGAAATATTTTTGTCCCCTTGCGCTCAGATACGACGGTTAGGATCTGTTCCCTTCTCAACGCTTCTCCTATGCTTCCCTGGACGTTGATCTAACGGTCCAGGCTTATCCCAAATTGGAAGAGTTTTGTATATGTTCAAGGCCTCAGCCTTCATTCTTCTTGCGAGCCCGGCTATCTTGGGTCTCGCCTTTGCTCTTGAAAACATTATCTCTTCTGAGATTTTCTATTTTCTCAGACTGACGATACCAAAGGACTCTGTCACTCCACGGATTTCCTAAGGGGATCACAACCATCCCTCTCGCAATTGTTCAAGGCCCGATAGTCATGATCCGACCAATATCGAGGTGTCCGTCGATCGACGGTTCACAGTAATTGTGGGGCCCCAACATGCGTGCTCTTTATCAGAGATCTCAACCTCCGAAATTTGGAAAGTGCTCGCTCGACTCTAGTCTAATCCTAGTCATTGATCTTCCATCCCCAATGAGATCAACAACGTGGTTTGATTATGGGCCGTGAACTAGTAGGTTCGCTAAATTCACCTTCGCACTCCATAATGATTCCCAACTCCAGTCAGTATTTGAGTCGATATGACAACCGGGATAGCCTCTCCTCCCGTTAAATGGCTCACATCCATCTTCGTTGTTAGATTCTTAATTCATGGGTAGTTCTGGTAACTTGACTCTCGTCTAACTCCTTGATCTGATGGTCAGAACGGTTCTTGGGCATCCTCAAATCTAAGGTTCAAAGTTAACTTCGGTCTCCTTACGACGAACTTGATCAGTTCGTCGAACTCGCAAAGTCCAAATGACTCCAAGGGTTAAATCCCACACTCTTTCCCATATCCAATGGTCGCAACAGACCATGGCTTCTTCTGAATAGATTTCGTTCATTCGTCTTCCAAATAAGGGAACCTTCCCTTCCGATACTTCATCCTTGCTACCCTTCCTGAGCTTTGTTAGCTCTGAAGGGCTTAAGAGATTTTCTCTCTTTCTCTTGAACTTAATGCTTGGAAGAACCCTTCCGCACACCCCTTACACTCATTAGTCAACTCTAGAACTTAAGTGGTTCTCGGTCTCTGCCTGCCTTGTAGAGAGCTTGTGCATACATGCACTATCTCTCCTGAGCTTTAATAGACTCCCTCCTCCAAGGGACTCAAAATTACTAAGAGTGTCGACATGCATACATGAAACTGTACCCAAGGTCGACGAACTCACAGTTCGTGGATCTAGCTTAAGCCACCACAGGGCACAAGAATTTACGAATACAAAACATGTCCAATCCATACTTTCTTAAATACACAATTTAAACAGAAATAGAGCGATACAGTATAACCACTAAGCAAACATACACATTCCTGGGTCCTTTACAGTATACCCCTTTTCATTACATAATTATAGCTTAATTTCACAGAGTATGAGAATACTTATCTATTACAAGTTGCATCCAACCAACTAACCATGGGTGTGTGCATTTCCACCCAACCATAGGCTTAGAGGCATTCATTCTTAGCACTCTGGCCACCCCCGTGCCAAGCCATGATATCACTAGGGAATTTACGCCATCTCTCAGAGAAACTCTCTTTGTCACAGCGACCCTGCGAGGTTTATCAGATGCTTCCTCAGCATCAAGCTCGTGTTCGGGTTCTTCGAGCTGTGTTCTCGGAACTTCCTTTGGGTATGCACATCTCTCTTACGATCTTGTGCTCTCCTCCCGTGTCTCTGTATGTATCTTACCTTCCCTCCTCTGGAAGGTTTTCTGATTTGTCATGTTCCTTCTATCAAAAGGAATCTCAAGTATGCAGATCTCTGTGGTACTTCGAGCTAACATCCTACATCTAGACCATGTTTCCATTCATGGGGGTGGTTGATGATTCAACCACTGGTCCTTTCTTCATTAACTCATTTCTTTCCTCTAGAGATATCATGGCTCATACTTCAAGGCTTCACCCCCAATAGTCAGTTATGGGCAGTTTAACAATAATACATTTACATTGTCTGCAAGCCTTAGCATGGTAATCCTATTTTAAGATCAATTACATGATGGGGGAAACAAGGTGTTAGAATTCCCTCCCCCTTAAAGGAACACTTTACTTGGTGTTCTTTCTCAAAAACACCTATCATGCCTTTTTCATTTAGTTGTTTCAGAAATCTTGATCCTTCTTCCTCAGTCAGGTCCTTTTTCAGACCCTTAATATTGGGCACTTGCTTTCAATAATTCTTGGACAACAAGCATGTTAATCATAGTATTATACGAAAACATTACATAAAAATTCCTAAGAAAAATTCATAATCTTAGCACAATAATTATATGCGCAATTTGTGGATTTGTATCCACATGGTTGTTTTGTTATCCAGACTCATTTTTTTTCCTTGACATGCCCATTGGGTGCATGATCCCAATCAATAGTTTACAAGAACTACCATGGTTCATCTTCCTTGTGGTCACTCACCCTCCAGGCCTAGGCTCAGGCATCCCCTTCTTTGCTATACAGTCCCTCGGGTGATCCATCTTGCCTTGCCAAAGTTTTCTCGCACAGGAAGAACTACCCATCGTGTGCATGATATCGATCAATATTTTACAAGAAATATTAAGGTATCCTCTTCCTTGCGGTCACTCACCCTCCAGGCCCAGGCTCAAGCATCCCTTTCTCTGCTATACATTCCCTCAGGTGATCCATCTTTCCTTGCCAAGGTTTTCTCGCACAGGAATAATTCTAGAGACTCTGTCGATTCTTACAGTCGAGGAATCCCTCAGAATTGCTCTATCAAGTCATCCCTCTGTCTTATGTTACCTCAACACAATATATTCTAGGCAATCATGGCTTACCATGGGGTTCTCATGGCTCAGCAATATCCATTTTCCATGCTTTTACAGCTTGACATCCTTCCGACTCAGCTAAAGTTAGGGACGAAGGTTACTCTCCTTCTCCTGAATCAATCATAGATAGGGACAAAGGTTACTCTCCTTCTCCTGAATCAATCATAGATAGGGACAAAGGTTACTCTCCTTCTCCTGAGTCAGTATTTATTTCATGTGATCGGATTATACTCTTTCTCACCCRTGTCATGAACATATAAAAATTCACAAGACATCATCATAAATTTTAAATTCAAAATTTTATTGTAAATMTGTGACCCACAGATATCCAAATTACACATTTTGTTTCCATATTTGTTTCACACAGGAAATAGATTCATAATTATGGAACTTTCCTTCCCATAGMGATTTGGCTCAGCAAGAAATTGGTCTTCCTTATGGCTTACAAYGCTACCATATTCAAGACWCCTTTGCTTCCTGCACTTTCAACTTCAATCAGCCAAACAAATTGTTAGTTTCCATGCACATACTTTYTATTACACCTTTATAACGTCATCACAAAMAATTTCAGAATTGTGCATACTAACAATCAAATTCACTTTCTTAGAAAGGAAATACCATTCCTTGCAGTTTGGCTCAGTAAGCAATTGGTCTTCCTTATGGGATTACAATACTTCCATATCCAAGACCCATTTCCTCCTGCAATTTCAACATTCCTCAGCCAAACAAATTGTTAGTTTTCTTGCACATTACCTTTTCAAAATCAAGCATACTAACAGTCCAAGTCATTTTCATCTATTCAATGATACAAAGCAAAAGGATACATCATCCCTTACCTATGCATCATTTCAGCCTACTAAATTTTCCAGAATGTAATTCAGATATCAATGGAACTTAATGAATGTGCCAACATTAGTGGCCACATTCATATCCAATGCACCTTTTCATTGATTTTAAGTTTCCCACACTTTACGACAAGTACTTTGTCATGGTGCGTTGGAGCTTAGCCAAGATTTTCACCATCTGGTTTACTCATTCTCATTCATTGTTACAGCAGGACTATGCTTCCAGCTACAGGATGATCACAATTCCCAAATTAGTACACATGGAACTCAAAAGTTTCACATGAATGCCTTTAAGAATTATTCCTCCATTAATAACCAGGGTGCCAACATTCATGGCCACCCAAATTAGTTTTCCTTCAGCGCTTACATCATGTAAGAAAAACATTGGAAGGTCCTCCTTTCTTACTGAAAAATCCATTGTCTCCCATCTTATGCAACATGTGTTCCCTCAATGCATTCCATGCAGCATGCCATCTATGAGCACTTTTGTTTCCAATCGTTCCTTGATTGGTCCATGTATTCATGACATATCAGTTCATGAATTCTTCTGAGGATTACAATCAATCTTTACTACCAAAGGTTCACACCTACATAATTTAGGTTATCCTTCCTGAATCATACCCTACTTTGGTATCCAAGGCATGCAATGCCTTTCAATGTTCCATACAAAACATTAAGACCATAAAACATTTCAGAAGGGATTCTTACCCAATCCCTTCATACCTTGTGCCACATAGGCATGAACATTTTTATACCAGTTTTGGCTATTAGCACCCCCTCTGATATTATCCCATCAGTGATGCTCCATGGGACTTTTAAAGTCCCTTCAAAAATATTTCAAAAAGAACCTTCTCATAGTCATCCTCTAATTGAGGTTGTTCGTTATTGGCAATTGTCTTTCTCAACAGTTCCAATCTATTTCTTTCTATACATGACATACATCATAAACACATTAGTCGTCATGTAAATTAAAAATGCAAGTACCATAGCATTTAAATTAATAAAACATTTCCAGACATGTCCTAGAATATATGTATGCACTTCATCACATTATTCTTAATGTTTTCATGAGTGCAATACCGACAGTTCTCAATGGTTTCTGCAGTAATACAATCCTCATCACTCTGGTGTCAAAACATCTACATCTATTAGTAAATCATCTTTCTCATTCCAAAGGGAACATAACTGATTTGGATTTTATGAGTAGAACGAAATGACTACAGATTATTAATCAAGTTCTTAACACAAAATAACAGAGATATAGTAAAATTGGTTTTCTATTCAATAAGGAAATAAGCTGAAATTGTAAAATGCAACGGAAACAAGCTTGCTGGAATGGTGGTGGCTTATCTCTGAGAAGAGATGTGACGGTTGCACTCTTTCACAAGAAGATGATTACAATGAGGATCTGAAGGCATTCTTACAATAAAAAAGAATGCCAAAAACCCTAGACATCCAAAAACCTAACCCTAAGAGATGAAGCGCCAAAAGTCATGTGGGCCTCGTTTGGGTAAGTTAGTACATCAACTTCTCGGGGTCGTAACTTTTGCATACAATATCTGTTTTAGGTGTATGATAGCCCGTTGGAAAGGTATCTTCGAGGAGATTCATTTTGGGGGCTCAATCATTCCTTTGAATATTATTGAGAATTTTTATCCCTAAAAACCTTCATTTAGGCCCTCAAAATGGCCCCCGAAGTTAAAATTGCTAAAAATAGTAAATTGCCAAAATTGTCAGAGAACTGCTTTGAGCCAGTTGGAAGAGATGGGTGGCCACCGATATCCACCTGGATCAATCCTCCCTTCATAGGAAGCAATGGTATCCATTGCGTTGAGTTCCCCCATCAAATGAGGAAATTTCTATTGAATTTGGCCCCGGGTGAACCACTTGCCTTGGTGCAGGAGCTGCCCTGCTTTGACGAATCCATAAAGTTGGATCCTTTGCTGTCGAGTGCCCTTGATATATGTGTCCACAATATGATCGTTGGATTCCTATTATATGCATTCAGGGTTTAGCTCTGTTGGTTTCAGTTGCTCTGCTACGTTTGAGGTGTCCAATAATGGTGGGAAATAAGGGCGAAGGAGATCTACGTTGAACACTGGGTGTAGGCCAAGGAAAGGAGGAATGTTCAGCTCAAAAGCATTATCCCCCATAGCCTTGGTGATGGTGTATGGCCCATAACATAGTGGGTGAAGCTTCTGATGGGGTCCTGTAAGGCGTTCTTTCTGCAAGTGCAACCAAACGTTGTCGCCCACCTGAAACTTATGTGGCACCTGATGTTGATCATGGCACTACTTGTACTTATCATTGGACTTCTGTAGGATATCCTAAACCTATTAATGGATGTGTTGGATTTGATCAATGAACCGGGTGGCTTTGTCAGCTTCAATTGGAGTAGGAGATGAGTCGGTCGAGGTGACCTCAAGGGGAAGTGCAACATCTATGGGACCCAATGGTTGGAATCCCAACCCCACCTGAAAGGGGTTGTATCCAGTTGAGCTATGCAGGGCTTGGTTGTAGCTATGTTGGGCATAGGGAAGGCTCTCATCCCATGTTCAAGGTTTCTTTGAATTATACATGCGAAGGATATGCACAATCATTCGATTGACGACCTCGGTTTGGCCATCTGTCTGGGGGTGGAAGGCTATGGATTTGGTGAGCTTGGTGTCCAACAGTGACCACAGGATTGACCAGAATGTGCTGAGAAATCAACTGTCCCGATCTGAGACTATGGTTTGTGGGATTCCAAAATGTACCCAGACTCGTTCAAAGAAGAGCTTGGCAGTGACCTATGTTGTGATGTTCTTCTTGCAGGCAACCAGAATCGCCATATTAGAAAAGCGATCAACAACCACAAAATCATATTCATTTCTCCGCTTGGTGGATGGGAGGCCCAACATGTATTCCATTGAGATGGATTCCCATGGCCTGTTAGGAGTAGGAAGAGGGGTGTACAGGTCCTGTTTCTTAGTGGTCGGTTTGGCAACAGCGCAGGCAGTGCAGGACCTGATATACTTGCTGACCTCCTGTCGAAGTTTTGGCTAGTAGAAATGTTTATGTAGCATTGCCACTGTCTTTTCGACGTTGAAGTGTCCTTTCACATGCCTGTAGTGGGCTTCCTAGATCAGCTTCACTCGCTCACTTGATGGAACACAAATATGGCCCAGATGACACAACAACCCATCCTGAAGATGGAAATTATCAACAACTGCGTTTGCACCCAACATCAGGTAGGTGGTGGTGAAGTTCTGGTCTGTCTCATAGAGTTGGGGCCATCCAGAGGTCTCATGGCTGCAAGAGTCTAGTACCGTGGTGAGTTTCGCGACTGGTGTTCTGTTGAGGCAATCAGCGACACGATTGGTGCTTCATGTTTTATACTTGATGTTGAGGTGGAATTGTTGCAAGTATGTGGACCACTTTTGATGGTGATCATTCTACAATTTTCCTTGTGTGCATGAACTGCAATGGCTTATGATCAGTGTGGATGATTGTCTCCTTCCCAAGAATGTAATGTCTCCACTAGCGGCAGGCTTTCACAATGGAGTACATTTCTTTGTCATAACTAGGGTACTTACGGAAAACATCTGATAGTGTCTCACTATGATGGGCCACGGGGTGGTCGTTCTGAGTGAGAACGATGCCCACCGCATAGTCTAAAGCATCTGTCTCGATATCAAAGGGCTTTTGCAAGTCTGGTAGTGAAAGTGTCAGGGCTGAGCACAAGAGTTTCTTCAAATCATCGAACGCTTGTTTTTGGGACCGGCCCCATGCAAATTTAGCCTTACCACCACCCTTGGTTATTTGGATAAGGGCCCATGCAATATGGGAGAATCCCAACACGAACC
>JASDQU010011782.1:45070-56767 GCA_032191745.1 Picea mariana
CAAAATCCATTGTCACCACATCCCATTTCCATTCAGGAATAGGTAAAGGCTGCAGCAACCCTGCTAGGTGCCTATGCTCCACCTTAACCTTCTGGCACTCCATACATCTAGCGATGTATTCAGTGATTTCCTTCTTCAGAATCAGCCAAAAATAATGGCTTTTGACTGCTGCCACCGTCTTCTAATATCCAGGATGTCTAGCATAAGTCACATTATGCATCTCCTTTAGAATTGCCAGCCTCAACTCTCGGACGTTGGGTACATATACTCTGTTTTTGTACAGAAGTCTCGCTCCTTTGTCTTTCGAATCCCCGGTCCACGAAATGTTGAAATCTCTCCCTCTGAGAGATCAATGGCCCAGGCCCTTTTGGAACCAATGGCTATGATCCCACTAGATCGATGGCTCGAAATATTTCAGGACTTTCCCGAAAACCTCGACCACTTTCCACGTGTCCTCCTTGATGGACGGTCCTGGTCCTTTCGACGATTTTTATGAAACATCAACCAGTTGCCACGTGTCCTCCTTGATGGACGGTCCTAGTCCTTTTGCAAATTCGCCTTTCATGATTTTTGGAGACTCTTCACTCTCGGTCTCCCCGTATCTGAATCCCTGAAATGTGGGCCTCTTGACACGCGTCCTCTGAGATGGACTGTCCTAAATGATTTTAGGACTTTGATAGGTCCTCTCTCTCCTCTGCTCTTATGAAGGTTAAACCTCAGGCATCTTTTCTAGATCTGATGGCTCACGGAAAATAGGCACTTTTCCCTCAAAGTTTATGTCATCTTTTCTACCCTTTTGTATGACTTTCTAAGGATTAAACCCCATGCACCTTCTTCTGGATCCGATGGCTATCGGTCCTCTACGCTAGATATGACAGCCCAGATATAATATTTTGCGCATCTCCTAGGGACTAAACCCCATGCACATATCCTTGATCCAGTGGCTCTCATGCCACTGTGCTCCCAATCCAACGGCTGGCGCATTTTCACAGTTTTACGTCTCTGGGAGTCGAAAGACTCTCCCTCTTATGTTTCCCAGTGCACGAAATGCCGAAAAACTTAAACCATGCACACCTTACTTTGAGATCAATGGATGTTGATCCATGCCTTCAGATCTGACAGCTTAGATTTGAACATCTCCTATGTGCGCTCCTCCTATATGAACACTGATCTAATGGTCCAGATCTTGTCTTCCCAGAGGATCTAACATCAGTTGTGCTCTTCCTCTTGAGCTTTCTTGGCTTTTTGACTTAGAATATTTTCTATGTCTCGAAGGTCTCGACCTTCGACTCTTCCTCTTGCGAGCCCAGTTCCTTTGGGTCTCATCTGCACTATAGAAACGCTCCCCCTCCTGAGATTTTTCAACTCATAAACCTTGAAAGGTTTCCTCTGTGCACATTCTTCTCACGCTTTCTCTTCTGAGCTTATGGGCTTAGGACAAGACCACTCTCGTACACTCCTAGTGCTACTAAGTATTTCGCTAAACTCAGATATGAGAAGTTTTCTTGGAAAGAAAAACTCCCTATGCCCGCCTGGCATTCTTCTGCTCGATGCACACCTTGCAGAGCCTACAGAGTATTCAACAAATTTGTGAGTGTCTCCTCTTCAACACTTCCCTTTCCTTAGAACTCGAAATAGAGTTCTCTGGTGCACTCTATGCACTCGCTCAATGCCCTCTTGGCAGAGCTCTACAGAACCTTCAGTAGTTCTATCTTCCCTGAACTCGAAAAAAAGTTCCTTCCTGTGCACTCCTTTCACCTCTACTAATGAAGTTTCAACGCTATCCCTCTTGAGCTTTCCTGAGGTTACCTCACCTCTGTCAATGCACACCTTGTGGACTATGTGCACTCCTTGTACTAGGAAACTCAAAGACGAGAAGAAATTGAAACTTATGAATTACTTCACCAGTTATGCATTTAAAACATGAAATGCATAAAAACATGCAAACACATACAGACAATTCATGGCAAGAAAAACAACTCTTCTATTAATTCAGAAATGCCTATACAAGGTGTTTACAAAGGCTAGACTGTAACAGGTCTCATCTCTCTCTCGAGACCTTTCTTCTGTAGTCTCTCCTCCTAACTCTCTACTCTAATTTCTTAATTACAAAATGAGGGCTCCCATGAGCTTATCCTCAACCATCATCTCTGAGTTATCACTATCACAGAGCAGCTCCTACGACTACATCACATAAATGGATTCCCAGTCGTGACTACATCCTGGGCTTGCTGCAGGCAACCATTAAAGGAAACCTCAACCACTACCTCTACAAAGGCATGGTATGGCATTAAAATCCTTACAAAATTTATTGAAATTTTGATTTTCAAAATTGAGAGGGTTGCGCCTCTCCCTTTCTCCATTAAATGTGTGTTGGATGGCACACTGCTGACATGGAGCGATGCTTCTGCATCAAAAATTCAAAGGAGAGGCATGTGAGGACCCTAAGAAGAACTTGTTTATCTATGAGAAGATTTGGGAAGAGAAATAGATCACAAATGAGGATAAAAAACTTGTGCATCTAGCTATTATCATAAGAGACCACGTACTAGATTGGTATATTATCTTAGATGTAAATATCCCACCAGGAACAACAAGGAGGATTGCAGATATTAAGAGCCTGTTGATAAATCAATTCCAAAAACCTAGTTCAGAGGATCAATACATGAATGAGATGATAGATATTAGACAAAAACAGAAGAATTTTTTTGGTATATTGACCAAAGATTCAAATGATTGAAGGGAAAGATGAAGTATGTCATGAAAGATATGCAACATAGACATATATTTGTGAATTCACTGCTACCACACCTGAAATACCCTTTGAGATAGAATAATTTTCAAACTCAGGAAGAGGCTCTGCAGGAAGCCTTACAACTAGAAGAGAACCAATACTAGAATACAGATCCAACAATAGAGGA
The DNA here is from genome assembly GCA_032191745.1 of Picea mariana. Classification (NCBI taxonomy): domain Eukaryota; kingdom Viridiplantae; phylum Streptophyta; class Pinopsida; order Pinales; family Pinaceae; genus Picea; species Picea mariana. The sequence continues at coordinate 47,992 of JASDQU010011782.1, forward strand.
GTTGAAGGGTGATCTGTAGAATATAACATTTCAATTAAACTAGAATAGGGGTAAGGACAAAACATAAGTTGTTTGGCGTACCACATGTAGGACAGAAGGACACCATAAGAATGAATTCCCAAATTTTGTGCAGTAAATGGAAATAGGACTGTCAAACCCTTTGCCAACAGGAGTAATATAGTGTGAGATCTATAAGATGCAGGTGCATGATCCATATCATTTTCCAATGATGCAGAAATACCAGACAGTGCCTAAGAGTTCATACTACAACTTTTGCAAGTCAGTGGGCCATGATGAAAAAGATTGTAGGACAATGGATCTGATGAGGGAAAAAACAACAGAAACCAATAGGGCATAGGAAGAAATGATGGTAGGGAAAGTTGCACCACAGTTTAATCAAGCACCAGCAATAGTATAACATTGCACATCAGCAATGTAACACTGTGGAGCTGCAATACAATACCGCACAACCACAATATAATCATGTGTCGTATAATCAGGTACCTCAGTACAATGCACCATGAGGAGATCAATATGGATATATAGGTGGACTAAAAGGTAGAAGAGGATTTGGAAGAGGTAGAGGATTGGTGGTATGTCATAATTGTCAACAATTAGGACACTATGCACGAGAATGTCCACTTCCACCTATGACATGTATGTATTCTCATGCATCATATCATGACACAGAATATTATCCAACACTATTGGGGAAGATCCAAAAGAAGAGGAATAAGAACAATTATAATTTACAGTGGATATCTACAGAAGCTAGAGAGGATGGAAGAAATATCAACATAGTCACGTGCAGAGGAGCTAAAACAAGACCTGATGCAGTAAGACAAGATCCAATACAACACCAATGGGTGAAGAAGAAAGTTGAACCACATAAGTAGTTTGATGAACAAAATGAAAAGGAGACATTAAATAAATCCATAAAATAATTCTTGAAGCAATATATTGCACATACATCAACTGCACAACATACTGAGGACGTACCAATGTATCAGATGCCTTCATTGTTGGATAACACTAATGAAGCACAACCTTTTGGAAAAGTAAGTACCATAAAGGATTTTTTGAAATCCTATGTTAAACTACTAAATGATCCATCATCTATTAAAGTATTACAAAATATGTTAGAAATATGTAAGACATAGGTAGAGGGCAAGCTAGAGAAAAAACGGTTAATCATTTGCATACAAGGAGGAGGACAAGCAGAGAATTCAGACTGTATTCCAACATTGGAGATTTCAACATGGGGGATATTATACTGGATTTAGGCTCCGAAGTAAATGTATTACCCAAGAAGACATGGAAATGTATGGGATATCCCACATTAGGATATTCACATGTTCAACTGAAGCTAGAAAACCAACACAAATTCATGCCAATTGGAAGGCTTAAAGGAGTCATAGTCGACTTGGATGGAGTGCGCACTACGATAGACTTTGAAATCATAGAAATAGTAGATAGTAAAACACCTTATCCATCATTGCTTGGAATGGATTGTGAATTTGATAACCAAGCCATAATCAATTTAAATACAAGAAATATGACATTCGATTCAAGAGAATATAGAGTTGTTGCATCATTAGACCCTTGAGAAGGAGAAAGGTTTGTAGAACCAACTTGTTTGTATTTACAAGAGATAAACTAGTTGTACATAACCACCACATGCATAGAAGATTATGTTAACGCAACTGTAGATGGAGTAATCAACTAGAGAAGAATCACATCATGTCCTTCAAACTTAGATACAGGGTTGGAGAATTGGCAGCAGAGATTACATGAAGTGTCCATAAGTACGTACACAAGAATAAACCATGCAGTAAGATGGGTGGGTACAGAAATCAAAGAACCTCCCAATTTCTATGGAATCAATGATTTAGAAGAATTCCTAACAAGATACAAATATGAGGCGTTACAAAATCATAGGCTATTATCCCTGGACATAGCACTCAAGGAAACACTTGCAGGTTGGTGTGGTGTGCACAAGGAAACATTTAACGATGGGTATCGATGAAAATGAGTATTGTGCATTAGATTCAACACAGAGTAGAAGATCATAATGACACAGAGATATGATGGAAAGGGGTCACCAGTGGAACATTTGGAGAAGTGCAGAACACTATGGATGATGAGACGACTAGAATAATGGCCTCATTACTTTATTCATACACTAGAAGGAATTCCAAATCTAGTATGTAGACTAGGAATTGTGCAAAGGCACTGCAGAATGGACAACATTGCAGAAGAATTTTGTGGTAACCTTATCATTTGAACATGAGAAACCCAACATGGAATTATCACTCAAGAAGACAAGAGGGTTAATATTCATCCAGGAACCAGAGGTGGAATTCATAACAGAGTACCAAAAATAGAATAGATAGACAATGAAAGAATTATTGTCATGCTATCATGTGAAGGAAGAAGCACCAAGTGAATATAACCCATGTAATATCCAAATTACAAAAAATGAAAGAGAATGAGAGGTGGAAGTCCCATCCCTAGAATCAAAAGTATTTGTTGTGCCACTCAAGGTGAATAAAGTTAACATTGGGACAATGTATAATCCAAAAATAGCCAACATTGGATATTACTGGGATGAACAAATAGTAGAAATAATAACAAAGTTATTGTGCGAGTATAGTGACCTATTCCCAACAACCTTTACAAAGATGAAAGGCATAGAAGGAGAGCTAGGAGAGATGAATATACCTCTCAAACCTGAGGCTAGATCTGTCAGACAATGACCTTATAGACTGAATCCAATATATAAGCAGAAAGTGAAAACAGAAATTGACAAAATGTTGGAAGATGGTATCATAGAACCAGTAGAAGAATCAGAATGGATAATCCCTATGGTAGTGTAGAAAAAGAAACAAGGAGGGATAAGGATTTGTGTGGATCTAAGGAAACTGAATGATGCTTTCCTACATGACCCTTTTCCCACCCCTTTCACAAATGAGGTATTAGAGAATGTGGGTGGCCAGGAATCATACTCATTTACAGATGGATTCTCAGGTAAAGATCAGATCAATATAGCTTCAGAAGATAGGTACATGACTAATTTGTCCACATAATGGGGCTCCTACCAATATACAATCATGCCTTTTGGGATGAAGAGTGAACAAACTATATTTTCAAGGGTAGTAATAGTTTCTTTCAAGGAGTTCATACATCAGTTTTTGGAAGTGTATCTGGATGATTGGATAGTCTATATTCTGTTGAAATAAAATGTAGAGGTGTTAAGTCTGATGTTGGAAATATGCAGGAAGTGTCAGATATCATTGAATATCAAGAAGTGCATTTTTGGGAGACCTTTTGAAATATTGTTGGGACATAGAGTCTGTAAACAAGGGATATTGGTGGATCCTTCTAATATTGAATTCATTGTTAATTTACCGCCACAAAAATCAGTGTGTCAGTGAAGAGAAATATTGGGACATACAGACTATTACAAAAAAAATATGAAAGGGTATGCGTAGATCACTGCACCAATGGAGAAATTGTTAAAGGATACTAAATTTCAGTGGAGTGAGAATTATCAACAAGGTTTGGACACATTTAAAGAGAAGATGGTAACAACACCTATTCTATTATTCCCATATTGGGAAAACACATTTCATGTGCATGTGGATGCATCTGCCATAACACTTGGAGCTATTTTGGTGCAGTCATGATTAGGGGAATTGGACCATCCTATAGAATTTGCAAGCACAAAACTGTCAAACTCAGAGCAGAATTACAATACTACAGAAAGAGAAGTCTTAGCAATTGTATATGCACTTCATAAGTTTAGACACTATTTACTTGGAAAACACTTTAAAATATTTACAGACCATTCAGCTCTCAAATACCTAGTCAACAAGCCAGTGTTGGGGGAAAGATCTGTAGATGGTTAATGTTGTTTCAAGAATTTGATTTTGAAGTGATATTCAAACAAAGGAATTTGAATGTAGGAATTGATCACCTGTCAAGAATCACCAATGGCGAGGAACCTACAAATTTACAGGACAACTTCCCTGATGCGCAACTATTTTGAATCCAAGTAGCTGATGAATATTTTGCTAACATCATTGAATACTTGAGTACAGGGACTACGCCAAAAGAAGAAAAATATGGTAGTAAGAGCTACAAACTATCAATTTATTGCAGGAAACTTATACAAGATGGGGGTAGACAACATTCTGAGAAGATGTGTCCTAGAACATAAAAAACCTAGAATTTTGGTAGAAACACATGAGGGAATAGTTGGAGGACATTATGCAGGAAAAGCTACTGCACAAAAGGTATTACAAGCATGACTATGGTGGTCAACCATTTGAATAGATGCTAATATTATTTCCAACGATGTGTTGTATGTCATAAGGTGGTAAACCTAATAGAAGGGATGAGATGCCCCTAAGGCCACAAGTAACCTTGCAAGTATTCGACAAATGGGAAATAGACTTTCTGGGACCAATTAACCCACCAACGAAAAGGTCAAGATCAAGGTATATCATTACCGTGATAGAATACCTAACAATATGAACAGAACCATCACCAGTAAAAGATTGCAGCACATAGACAACAACACATTTCCTATTTGAGAAAGTGATCACTAGATTTGGATACCCAAGGATTTTGATGAGTGACCAAGGTACTCACTTTATCAAAGGGACTATCAAGGATATGACGGAGGAATTTGAAGTCTACCATCAAAAGAGTACACCATATCACCCTAAAGAAAATGGAACAGTGGAAGCCTTTAATAAGATCCTAGAGAATGCCTTAACAAAGATCGGCAATGTTAATAGGGACGATTGGGACTTGAACATACCAGCAGTATTGTGGGAATATAGGACTACATGCAAAAAACTGACAGGATAGACACCAATTAGGTTAGTGTATGGAAAAGAAGCAGTGGTGTCGTTAAAATTCCTGATACCCAGTCTGTGCATCACAACAATTACCAACATACTAGAACGAGGCAGAGTAAAAGAAAGGCTAAGTCATCTAATCAAGAGAAGGTAACGGGTAGAGAGGCACAACGTGCATGAAACACAGAAAAAGTGAAAACATGACAACTGTCAGTGTGACACAACTGTCACTTCTCTATCCCACTATAAAGTAAGAAAAGGGGGGGAATCAACTCAATGTATTATTTTCTAAAGAGTAGAACACAGAGCCAAGTGGAAGAGAAAGAGAGTGTGAATTTGTGATAAAACCTGGCGATTTAGAAGTCTGTAGTCTGGATTTCATCAATATGTCTCCACTGAGAGTTGGAGCGTCGAGAAGAGATGGAAGAAACATGTAGAGTAGCACCTGGGTGTCACAAACCAGAACACACGAGATGCCAACAATTGTGTATGTGGAAGAAATCCACACACCAGAGTATGAGACGACCATGATGCATGTAAAGGAGGAGAAAAACCCCACACAGGAGTTCGAGTAGCCGGAAGAGGACGCCGAAAGAACGAAATATGACGCATATAGGGGAAAATGGATGTAGCAAGAAGAACAAGCCACAAGTTCAACTCAACAAGGCCTAGAACTAGAAGAACAACAAATAAAAGGGTGCTAGGATATACCAGCAGTTCGGGTATTGTCCCCGCAAGGGAAAAATGAGGCGCAAGAAGAAAGTAGTGCATAGGGTGTACAACGCACACATGAGGAACTAGCCATAGTAATGTCAAAAATACTGGAAGGTGTGAAGGCTTATGACGAAATGGTAGGAGGAGTCAATGGCCTCAAACACTTCAACCATGACATGTCTGACGCAATAAAGTTCCTAGACTTGGGAGCATAGAGTTACCTGGAGAGTAGGGGAGAAGGCCCATCAAGTGCACTATTGTTGGAGCCTACACAGTGGATCTTGAGGCTGTAAAATACATGCATAATGAACTTATTGGATATGCCACACTTTGGGTGCGGTAAACACATCAACGGATGTGTAAAGAAACTGTTAGCACAGGTGCACAGAGGAATCTTATTGATGGATAGGCCAGTGCCTATTAATGTTGATCTCATTGCAACAATCACAGGGTTACCCATGGATGAGAAGAAGCTAGAACAATACATAGAGGATAAAACTAAGGAGAAAGCCATTTCAGATGAAATCAAAGCTTAATATGGCACGAAGAGGGGTAGCATGGGAATCAAGATTAGTGACATAAATGACCTTGCAACATGATTTGCAACACGATTTTTAGGTTACAAGTTAATACACAAGTGCATGAAGGAGGAAGTACCCATAGGAGTAGTATCAGTTGTGACACAGTGTGTGATGGGGAGCTTGATGATTTGGGCCCCATATCTACTAAATTCATTTCTTGAGGACTGAAAATATGCACAAGACTCAGGATCTGATTTTCACTATTCTTGGTTACTCATCCTTATTGCACTCATGGGATGGAAAGAACCAACATATAGTTTGTTCATGCAAAGGATAGGAAAATGTGGTGCAACGCACTACACTTCTCTTCATAGCACAACAAATCCTAAGAATAAGAAACTTAACAATGACATATTTGCATATACCTAACAAAGATCCAAAACAAGTTAGCAGATACATGGAGGATTCCCACAAAAAGTGTTCAGGATTTTTCACAAATAGGGATTTTCCAGGAATTTCTCCATAGTGTGTGGATACAAGCAATGTGGGATCTAGGAAGGGAGTGGTTGCAACCAAAGTATTGTGTGAAAATGCAAGACATCTAGATGGAGGTCCAGGAATAGCCTAAAGAGTGGAGAATTCCAACAATCCCAAAGACAATGCCAAGAGGACAAACTAGGACATAAGATAGAAAAACCTCTGTGCAACAACAAGCACAAATTATGATGCAAGAAAAAAGAAAAATATTGAATAAGTCCAAGAAGGGGGAAGCAGTCCCATACAGAAGAAAACCAAGACACAGAAGAAATCACAACGTGGTTCTACACAGAAACTACCGCGCATGGAATAGGAAACAAGAGGAGCGACATGATAAGTGCATGCAGAAGAAATGAAAATGGAGGAATAAGAAATGTCCATGGAATAAGGAGAAGGGCAGGATACAGGCATGGATACATAGATTCCAAAAGAATCTGAGCCATCAGAGGCCCAAAGGAAGAGAATAGGGGAGCAAGCAAGTGGCTCTAGAAATAAATCCAAGGCCCATAAGAAACAAATGGAAACATCATTGACAGCAGATGATGTGGATTTTATAGCCATGACAGTGGAATACCGACTCTTAGCCATTGACTGGGATTCGTATAAATCATTTAGCTCATTGTAAGTTTGTTAGATCTAGTCAAATTTTTTCTGTTGTTCTAGCGGATCTAGTGTAATTGTAGCCTCTTCACTTAGTGAGTTTACCTTCATGCGCAATTCCTCCAGAGTTCGGTTGTGTCATGATATAATACCCATCTAGTCACTAACCTCTCAGAAAATCTTTGTACACTCTTCAATCCTTCAGTGTAGAGTAACTATGGCCTTGTTCCCTCCAACCACGATGCTTTCCATTTTCTCTTACATCTTCCAAGGTTGTTGCTCTGCTTCATGCTTACTCTCCCATAGATGTTCTTCCAAGTTCTCTATGCGAACGACCAACTCCAACCATGCTACCTAGAGTAGCTAGATATTTTTCACAAGATCACCTACTGTACTGGATTCAGGCAGTTTTGGTTTCTTCCATTCAAATCACTGGCCAGGATTCTACAAGTTTCTCCTGTACCCTTTCTAGTTTCTGCTCCACCTAGATCTTTGCATATTCTTCTTGCATCCGATGTTCTTGGTTGAGGATTTCTTCCTCCTTTGAAAACTCTACATATTGTTCGGCTTTCTATAGGCACTTCTGCAATTGACCAACTGACACTCTGATCATGACAATTAGATGCATTGATGGCCACTGAGCGAGGTCACCAGAAGAAGTAGTGGCCTCCCTAGGTACTCGAACTTGCAGTGGGAGTCCATTGTCCATTGAAATCTCTGGCCATATCCACCTCTTCCTCCCCTGTAGATGGACCTCGTGGTGGCTGTGCAAGTCTCATCCTTACTTCTGTTGGAAGGAATGGGAGTATCTTGACTTTCATGAAGCAAAGTTGCACTAGCTCTGCATAATGTTGTGGATTCTGTAGTACTATCTCCAGTTGTTCTTGTAATGAGGTTTCACTATGTTCTGATGTTGATTCAAGTTCCTTCTGAACCTCTGGTACTTCCAACCATTTCTGGACCACGGTGTCTATGGTTCCACTTCTTTGGATGGCACCCTCAACATTTATTGTTGAGGGAGTGCGCTGAGGATTTGGGGATTGTGGTATTGACACACTTTGAGTCTCCATTGAAGGCAGAGTGTCCTGAATCGATAAAAATAGAATGATGGACTGGGACGAGACTTCATGGGTCATATGAGTGAGTTCTGGTACATGCTTGGGTAGTTCAAGGGCGGGGTCCAACTACATGGGCTCAGGTGCAGTGGTTTGGGGTGGGATAGTTGTTTCTTGTAGTGGTGATTATGGTTGTGGGAGTGATGGGGGTTGTGGTGGAGATGGGGTTTGTTCGGTGATTATGGTGGTGGATACAGTGGTGTCCAGTTTGGGGTCATCAGTGTTGTTAATCACCATCTGCATAACTTGGGTGGTGGCTCTGGTACAAGGTAAAGCCGATGATATTGGTTGTGGATTCAACGAATTAAAAGGGAAAACCCTTGTTCGAGGCTTTGTGGGTGTGACATATCTTATGAAAGATACAACAAGTATGTCATTAAAATCCTTACCTGAGAGGACAACCTTGTCGGGAAGTTGTGGGAAC
>JASDQU010011782.1:64591-81262 GCA_032191745.1 Picea mariana
CCGTGGGTTTATGTGCGTAACGACAAATCTCTGTGGCCTAAAGACGTCGGAATACGTCTCTACCCTGAAAAAAAATTCCCACAATTTCTACCAAGGAAAGTGCTCTAATACCAGTTTCAATATACCAGATATAATAAATATGAAGAACAGAAATAAAATGCTAGAAATGGCAGAATAACAATAATATAACCAGCATAATCTCCACAATAACATAGAAATGATATATGAACAAAAACAGAAATAGCACTTTGATTCAGAAAGAAATGTTCATGTGCCTCTTCGAGGAGCCAACCTCCAGTCTAGCAACGCTCTATTACAATAATCTCCAAGCTAGGGTTTTCATACCCTCGACCCTTATTTATACTAAATAGGTCTATCAAGAGAAGCATCTAGAGGAAGATCCTTCTAGAAGCGGAAGCTTCTATTAGGTCTTCTTACATCCACCTTATTCTATTTTATTGAAAGGCCTTATTAATATTGACCTTTATTACATCTGAATATATTGATCTACCTATGTGTAGGTTAGGACCCTAACATAATCCCTTGTATCTTTGAGAATGTCTTTGGGAATAAGTCCTCATACTCCTGCAACAAACTATGTATTTCTTGGCTAGTTTTCTCATCCCAATAATCTCCTACCACAACTATCTTGGGTTGCTTGTTAGTTCCTATGTTGAATTTTCACAACTTCAATGGATGGTTATAAGAACTATCAGTCTAACTAGGTATGGTTTTTTGGATTTCCATCCTTCCTTTTGTTTCCTTAATGGATAAATTTATCAGTTCTTTTAAATCATCTAGGTTTTCCAAATCCTTCTCGTTCTTATATAATTCTATAGGGTTTTTGTCTGTCTCTAGGCGAAGGTTAGAATGAATCCCTTGACTATGATTGGCACATAACACTGGGTCTAATTTCCGTTCACAAACATCGGTAAAAAGAAATTTTTTAATTCTTTGCAGGACTATCCTAAGCTCAGGGTACTTACTTGTAAAAGAGAAGTCCTTGCAAAATTGGTCTGCCAATGTTTTCCAGTTGTTGGTCTATCATGTGGTCTCTTCATGGATGTACTAGGCTTTTGGAATCAGACCTAGCGAATGGGGAAATACTTGAACCCACAAGCGATATGGTATTTTCACAACTTCCATTGTCTCACACATTTTTCAATATGTGTTTTAGGATCAGACTGTCCATTGAATAGTTTCTCAACCTGGAAATACATCTACATCTCCAATTTCAGCTGCTCCTTATCTTGAAATCTATATCAGATGGCTTTCTTCACATCCTCCCAGTTCTTGATCAATACTTTGTGACTAGCCCACCGTCTAGAAGGGATGTCCTGGAGGGCTAAGTCCATAACTAAAATCCTTTGATCCTCCACTCTCTTTTCTTCCATACTAACCAAACAATTGTCAAGTTATGAGGTACCATTGTATATCAGATGTTCCCTGACCTCGATTCCAACCCATCTAGATTCTCTGGAAGTTGCGCATCTTCTTGAAAATATTTCATATGAACCTTGATACCAACTGTGAAATGTTAGCTCTGAATCTTTGTCTTCTGATTGTATGCTCCTCCAACTTACTGATACATCAATAGTAGGATTTATGTAGTCTTCTCTTGTTCCTGTTGTTACAATGTATAACTGATTTAAATATTCTCCTTCCATATTGTTGTCTATTGGCTCTGTATATCGAGGGCCTACATACAGATCCAAGGGTTGAACTACTTTTATTCCATCTACTTCAAATGAAATAGTATCCCTCTTTAGGTCAATGACAACATAGTTATCATAGGCCCAATCAATACTAAGTAGTGCAGGATAAGGGTCCTTATCCCCCATGATTTTGATCACCTCAAATTCAGCTACAGTCTTTACTCCCACAACATCTATCTTCACATTCTCTAGTCTTCCTATTGGGAAAATACAATACTGATTAGCCATTTTCAATTGGATTGGGGAATATGTCAACTGGGGTTTTCCTAAATCTTCCCAAGTCTTTCTAGGTAGTATGTTAACATCAGATCCTAGATCTAACATAACTTCCTCAATCTCAAACTCATATAGTTGGGCTACTAGTCTAAACTCTTTCCCAATCTATATTTTCCTTCTTTTCACTCTCTGAGTATTCTTCTCGGGAATATTAGTCCTTATTCTAGCTTCTATATATTCTTCAATTCCTAGGACTAGGTACAGGGAATTGTGTATCTTTTATTTCAACTGGTCATTCCCAAGAAAATCATAAAATAACTAAAACCAAAGGTCAACTACATTTTTGTGACTACTCACGTTGTCGTATCGGAATTACAGGGTTTCGGGGTGTAGGGGATGAAGTAGAGAACTGCGCGATATTAGGATAAATGATAGGCTGAGGGGGATTTTCTTCCATCTCAAGGCCAGGGATACTCTGGAATAATTCCATTGCATTTTTAAAGAATAACTTCTATTTCAGAGGGTCATACCTGTCCTCCTTAGGAGATACTTTCTGGATCTTAGGCAGATTATCAACATCTACACTAGTTTTTTATCCTCCTCGAGTAATGATATTAATGTTGGGTAGTTGTCCTTTTATGACCCTATTTATCTCTGAGCTTATAATATTATCTCCTTGTTGAAGTACTCGATCTTCCCATTTCGCAATTATCTCTGGGCAGTCTTCAATTGCATCCCCATTGGTTCTGGAGTGAGAGAACCATGTCCACCTCGAATGAGGACAATCCCTAGCCTTGTGACATTGCTCGTCAAAATTGTAGCATATACTTGATCCTCTTCCCCAGGTTCTTCCTCCTATGAATTTTCCTCCATCCCCACCTCCTCAACCTCTTCTCGGGCCTTGAGGGGTTTCATTCACCCTGAATGATGTTCGATCCAATCTATCAGTGAGTGCATCCACTGATAAAAACTAATTTGTAGCATGCATGGTAGATGCACAGAACTCACAATGTACAGTATTCGGTATTGTTTAATACTTCTAAATAATAGGGCACTGCCTTGTCCCATGCCCATGAATTCAACAAATCTCACAGTACTCAACTGACGGCGATGCTTGATTACCTGGAAAGACATGATACAAGGTTGGGGTATGGAATGGTAAATTCACATATACTTGCACAACTCCTCCCATGGGTCCTGATGAGGGTCCCATCATATTGTGAAGGGGTCCCATTCCCCTCATACATGGAAATTTGTTTGCTAGATGTCCCTCTGTCTAGCATCTGGTACACCAAACTTGCGGTCGTCCTAGTTTGGGTATTGTCTATTCTTGAATCTTCTCTATCAGTGTCGATATTTGTTCTTGTAGTTGTGCCAAATTTGCATCTGTTGGGGGTCTAGTCACTCTCAGGCTCCCTAGATATCCTTCCATGGCTTCAATATTCATTTATTGTTCCAAGGCATCTGTCAAAGTGGCTATCCACTGTTGCGTTAATGAAATTCATGTCAGAGGTAGTAATCCCTAGATATACCATTCTCTTTGATGATATTAATGAATTGGATGTGCTATCCTCCCTATAACATCTTTAAACTTCTAACTATATTCCTAGGCTAATTCACCTTCCCTCTGCTGAATTTTGTGCAATTCAAAAAGAGCTTGTTGTTATGACTGAGGTATCTTAAACTATTCTATGAATTTTATCTATACTTGGGTAGTGAATGCTTGTCCTTGCGCTCCTAGCACTCCTAGCTCAATATCCTTCATGTACCATTTGAGAGCACGACCCGTCAAGGTAGTCTCAAATTTGACCAATTTATTTGCATCTAGAGTCCCTCTAGACCTCCAGATTTCTTTGCATAGGAACCAATGCTACTCAACATCCTCATCTCCTTTACCCCAGAATTCTGGGTATCAAGCGATCGAACCCCCCGCATATCTAGCCATTTTTTATCTTACTTCTCCTATCAAGATAAAACCTAATGGTCTTGGTTGTGATCTACTAGGGGATCCCAATATCCTCCCGGTATTCACGCTTTCCAGTTGTGACTGACTAACTGATTGTAATGAAACATGAATAGCATAAGAAGGTAGTATATAACCTACCACTGGTATAGCAGACACTTGGGGTACGGGTGATTCAGGGTTGGTGCCACTAGCTTTGGGGCGGGTTTCTTTGATCTGGGGGGTATCCTTCTCATCCTTTGGAGTGGTCTGTTCAGTCGGATTCTTGATATTTATTGGTATCAAGGATGAATATTCTCTTTCTTCTACAAGATCCATGCCAAATTCCTTTTCCCATGCTTCTACACCTTCTTCTTCTTTTTCACCTCTTGGGGAATTTTTTCTGTCTGCACTTCTCTCCAACTTAATCTTTGACTAGCCAGTCTTTCCTATCTTCTCATTTGACTTATCCTGGTCTGAGTTCTTTCCTCAACTTATTTGACTATTTCACTTCTTTCTTTATCTTACAATGCCACCACTTCTCAACTATGGTGGTGTTGTTGGGGAAAAACACCCTACGGACTAGCAAATAGAGTTCAGACATTGCATGCAGATATGACCGAATAGAAATTACTCTCTACTTTCATCCCTAGATTTAAATCCCTTTTTCTTAGTAAATGAATGGAAAGATCAACCTACCTTGTTATCGGTGTTTGATGTCGATCCTCCGTTGTTCTTGATTACTTGTTCGCAATGCTCCTTCCAAAGCTGACCTGCATTCAAGATGAGCAATAACTATGCATGCATGCTAATTATATACTAACGGGTTAGAAATCAAACATAAACTAATCAAACCATAAAAAGTTCATGAATTGGGATGGGAAAAGCATTCTCTTTATTACTTAAAATGAATCAACTTACAAAATTTGAGACCGAACACCACTCCTTTAACCTGATCCTGGGCTCCTCTTCTTCTGTCCTTCAACTGCTTTGCTTTAAATATTCTTTGGCATTAGGAAAGGCTAAAGGGTTGGGACAATGAAATACGTAAATGGGCAGAGTTTCTTTGCTATATTTTTCCTCTTTTCAAATGGTACCCCTACCCCTTCTTTTATAGGCTAGAAGGAGCTAGGTATTTTGACAAACCCTCGGCCATGCATTGCCAGGAGTTTCAGTTAAATCACCCATAGATTTTTGTTCTGTCGGAAACTTTCCTTTTTTCATTCTTTTGTCGGTCCACATGGGCTGTTTTGGGTCAGCCAACGTGTACATGCATGCAGTAATGGGTTAGGGTGCATGGGCCTTTACACAAGAGGATTTTCAAAGAGTTGATCAGCAGTGTTTTTGGAAAAGAAAGGATATGAGTTGGCCTGATGCCAGGTAAGCATGTGTGGTGCAATTTAGGGTTATAACAGATGCCCCCTAATGTGTAAGGTCAGAAGAGTATATGATGGCCGAAATACATTACCAATATTTACTGATGTGTCGAACGATTGAGCCCAAGGATCAGGAACTGGAAGGTGTCATCTGCAAAATAACAAATGTCTCACCAAGGCGGGCATAACCATGCTCAGGATAAAATAGAACCATGGCTACCAATAAAATACACTGTAGATCCATGTCAAATAACTATAAAGAGTAACCGTGAATAATACACAGCAGAGCTACATCTCAAAATCAGAAAGATATACATATAGAGTATCCATCTTCCAGAAGTTGATTCGGCCTGATGGCTGGAGATGAGATCTTCAGATCTCGAGCAACAACTTCAAAATATTCAAAACTTGGGTAGGAGTGTAATATGAGTGTATGACTTCACTAAGAGGTCTTCGACGGCTTGTCGATCATAGACTTGATAATCTTTCTGATTGGACTGAAGGCTTCATTGATTTTGAACAAGGACTTGATCGGATGTTCAGGATGGCAGATATGCAGACAAGAGACATATTGCAAAGGGGTCGACTCAGGCTTAGTGACAAACTTTCCTTGGACAATAGCATGACAAGTGATGAGACTCAGGAAGCATGTATGTTAATCATAAGTCTACAAAGCAGGAGGCAATGAAAACTCTCCATATGTTTGGAGGAATAACCAAACGCTAGAGGAAACAACTCTATATAGCGAGAAAATCTTCATAAGGTCGTGCTACATCCCATAGTCTGATGGAAAAATGGACAGATGTTCTTTATCCAAGGGAGACTCATTATGTTGCCAATAAAGAAAATACTTTTCCCTTCCTCTTTTTGGGGTATATTTGATTTTTTTGTTCTTTTCAATAATTGTGGAACAAGAATAAAGGAATATTACGTTATAATGGAGGAATGAGTACTGCAAACATACAAGCTCAAGGCACAAGGACAAGACTAATGGTCTAGTAAAATGATACTCGAGAAAAATCCTCTGGCAGCCAAAGGTGTTAAAACGAAGAAGAAAATAGTCACAAGGCTGGTGGATAAGGTATGAAAATGCGGTTGATAAAACACACAATGGTAACGTCCTTCGATGTAAGTTTAACGAGCCCAGATAAGGTAAGCTCAGTGGTTTTTCATATTTAGAGAGTCTGAAAAAACATAAAATGAGACTCCATTGGGGTACTTTTTTCGAAGATAGTCTAGTCGGTTCGAAAAAGGGGTAAACTAGCACCGATTAGACATCGATTCAGAACCATTTTAATGAGTGTGATAAGCACAAGATCACTCAGCCATTTTTTCACTTTTAAGGAGTCTGAAAAAAGATTAACTATGGACTCCATCAAGAATATTCTTCTGGACCAATTTAACGAGTGTGAAAGAATAAGGTCACTCAACGATCTTTTCAATTTTAGGGAGTCCAAAAAGAGCTTAACTATGGACTCTATGGGGGTTTCTTTTTCATAAGTTTAGTCCCTTAGGCCAAAAAAAGGGATAAATTATACCTAACAGTACTCTTCTAAAGAACGGAAGTTCCATAGAGTATACCTTTGTTCGTACAGTTGATCGTCCGGACCAAAAAAGGGGTAAACTACCGCCAGACAGACGTGACTTCAAATTTCAGTTTAACGAGCGTGAAAGGCCACAAGATTGCTCGGAAATTTTTTCATGTTTATAGGGTCTGAAAAGGGCTTAAAATAAGACCTGTTTAAGGAACATTCTTCTGGACCAAATGAACGAGTGTGAAGAAACAAGATCACTCGACAATCTTTTCATCTTTAAGGAGTCTGAAAAGGGCTTAAAGAAGACTCCATCATGGTTACTTTTCTCAGTTAATCTGGATGAGATCGAAAAGAATAAATGAAGTCTCACTGGATGTTGCTTTTGGATCTCAAAGCGAGCTTGAAAAAAAACAAAGGTAGATCATGATCGACACTTTGTGGGTCGATGTCAGGTATCTCCTCATAAGACCAGGCAAAAATGTCACAGAATTATTTAAAAAGATTTGTATAGAGTTGAATCTCTCTGGGGGAGAAATCTTCTCCGACGAAGACATTTTCCACGACGCCAGGGTTTTAGTAGATGTTGAATGGTATAGTTTCAGTGATAGTCACCATATTGCCCTCAGCATAGATTTCATATGTAGCTAAGAGATTAATAGGACATGGTTGATCTCTCGTCATGGTCACAGTGAATTCTCCTACTTCGATTCAGTTTAACTCTGGGAGAAAATATGATCTATGATGAAGATCTTCCCAAGGTTTGTCTGGACTAGTCATTGCTTCAATTACTACTTCATTAGAAGGCAATAATAAGTCTAACGAATTGACGTTAGCGAGAGAACCCTGAGCCCAAATAGACTCTAGAAGTGGATCTAACTCTTGTGCAGGAGTTGGATCCGTGTTAGCTAAATATTTTTGGACTAAAGAGTACACTACTTCAATGGTAGACAAGGGCATGGACATGCCTGAGTGCCCTGTCTCATCCATCGTGGCTGATGGGGAAGGAAGAATCCATGGATCCTTGAAGTAAGTTGTGCGGAACGATAAAACTTGAAAAATATCAATCTTATGGTGATTGGATATAAATTTGATATTTCCCTAAGGAGGTGGGTAATCGAAGGTACCCATCAAGGATGGGCACAAACCAACTCCTACATTGACGACACCTGGTTGAGCATTATCAATCATCGGAACCGTGGATGCCCCCAAATTTAGGTTAGGTCTGGTGAAAGACAATTGATCGATAGTCACTATCCGACCCTCGTGTGGAAACAACAAGACCCAGAAAACTGTAGCAACCATAGATTGCATAGCATAAGTCCAAATCCATCCTAACAAGAGGTTATAGTCGAGGGGAGCATCGACTACCTCTACTTCGACACACATGGTCTTCCCTCCTAACTGCACGTGGAAGGAAGGAACGATGCCATGTGGCTAGAATGAACAATCGTTGAAAGCAGTGAGGAGAGTAGGTGATGGAGATAAAACGGGGTGGCTAATGGCCTTCCAACATGCCAACGACATAACGCATGTCGAGGCACCCTTGTCGACCACTGTACGAAAGATATTCTGTGTAAACATTTTTGTGGGGTAAGCCACTACCATCTGAAATGCTATGTGGTAAGGCAGACGAGGTTTTAAATCAGTTGTATCTAACATGATGGTACCTAGATTACAAGTCTCAGTAGAGCCCAATGCGGTTAACAAGGCTTTTCTCTGAGAAGGGAAACTTTGGAGGACCTCTAAAGCAGACATCACATAAGGGGTTTGTGATAAATCTTCCACCACAGAGTAGTTATAGGCGGCCCTTGCGTTTGGGTTATGAGAAGCTTTCTTAAATGCACCTTTTGGAATGTGTGTCATTGTTTCTCCCAACATCTTCTCAATCTGTAGAGGAAGAGATGGGAGGCCAGCTTCTTTGCCTTTCTCAGAAGCACTTGGTTTACTATAATCGTGTGCTCTAGTTGATATAAAATCATCACCCCTAACCATATATACGTTCGTAGATGAGGGGTTGTTCAGAGGTGGGAAGTTTTCTTGGTTGCCCCCTTCTGTACTTGCAGAGGCTTTAGTTAGATTTGGCCATGCTGAAATGGGTTCGTCAACACCACCTGTTGTTGCTGTGTGACAAATTTTTGGGCCTCTGCAAGCCGAGGAAATAGATGGGTTGGGTGGTCTTCTGCACACAAGTTGCACAGATACCTCATCTTCCATTTTTCAGTGTTGTCCCCACCAGAATTATCGTTGGGTTTTTTATCCCCCTTACCCTTCTTTCATTGTTTTTTCTTCCCTTCAGGTTGTTGGGTGGCCTTTGGGTTAGTCAACTACACTATGTGTACTTCTGACGTTTGGGTAGGGGGAGAAACCAAAGCAGTAGTTTGGTTGGCCTCTTTGTGTTGTATGGATAACTGCTGCAACTACTTTGTCAATTGCTCAGCGGGATTGGTTTGTGCTGAATCGACAATACCATCAGCATGTGATCCAACTCTCTGTCTAGTTTTATCCAGTATTGAACGTGGCGCATCTGGAAATATGTTTTATAATAAACCGGACTGAGAATAGATGAGCTCAAACTATTGATCCCTCATGATGGTGTCTTCTTCAAAGAAAAATCTGGATGTCGCGACGTCTTTGGACAACTGCAGTACTAAAGACTTAAGGAACCACTCAAGCAAGAATACTAGTGGGATTGGTACTTTGATTAAACTCTTCCAGCGTCTCCATTCTTGGATGTGATCAGAGATATGGTCCGCTGTTGTCTGTTTGAAATTAGCGAGCATCTCTATGCCAGCATCATATCTCACAGGTAACTGGAAATGGTTAATGAAAGACATCATCAATTTGCCAAAAGAAGAGTATCTTGAGCTCAATGTACCATTTCGCGACACTCCCAATGAGAGTACGTTGAAACAATAGAAATTGTACGGAGTCGTCTTTCAATGAGTTAGATGAGCACCAAAGATGAAAGGTAGTCACATGATCTCCTAGATCTTCATTAGGCTTGGCTTCGAAATTTGGAATGTTCGAAGGCAACTTCGTCGGCATAGGAGGCCAACACAGATCATGACAAATAGGGTCATTCAACAACCTTGTCAAATCTGGCAAGTGTAAAGTCACCAGGAAAGGTAGTTTGGGTTGCTACTGATAACCTAGGAAAAAGGGTCCTGGAGTTTGACTGGCACCAGGTTGCCAGGAAAATTTTGACTGCTGGCCCGGATTCTGGTAGAAACCATGGCCCTAGCCAGCGTAAGGATTTTGCATCTGTGGAGACATCATCAGCTAATTTCCCAAATAGGACATGGATTGTTGGGCATGCATTGTATTCAAAGAACTTTGGGAAGGATTACCCCATGCCGGTCTCGTGGGGATATGCATAGTAGTTTGTTCGGGGTTCCATTGATTGCGGAAATAATTAATCTAGATCGGCATTCCAGAGGAGGGAACGGATCCTTGCCCTAAATTCGAAGGTCCTGGTAAGTTTTCCCCCTATGCAGGAATAGTACCCTGCCCAGGAGTAGATTGTCCAAAGATGGGGTTGCCCCCTTCGGGAAAGTGGCTGACGAGAAGGTTTTGTTACCAAATGTTTTGTTCCAAGAAAACAGTGTCGAACCTACCGGCATACTATGTGAAGGTGGTCCTTGACTCCCCGCTCCAAATAAACTATTGTGTGTAGCTTACCCAGAGGATTGTTGATGCGAACCACCGAGTGAAGGGGATGAAAGAGGGATATGACCTCCTGTGTAAGGAAAAGCATTAAAAGGGACAGGAGTTCCCCCCAAGTGACCTTGCAAAGGAGCGCTAGAGCTCCCTACCCCCAGACCTAAAGTCTATAAAGTGGAGTAGGATAGTACAAGACTTGTACCCCAACCTAGGCATACCGTATGAGAATGGAGGGTATGTCATACTAGGTGTGAAAGGGGTTGTGGGCACCACAAAAGATGGGTTTGGACCACCGCAAAGTAATTGCGGTGGAGACCATGGTGGCTCGGACCGATGATGGTAGGTTAGGAGATGACTCTCCTGTGGTGACAACCATGGTGGGAATTGAAGAATTCCCAGAAGGAGTAACATCATTTGTTTCCATTGCTATGTGCGACACTGTTTGGCGCTCATAAAATTGAATTGGTACAATGAAAGGTGTCGAGAGATCAGTGATTGGGGTTTCAGTCGAGCCAAGAGCGGTTGTGTCAAGGTCCAAAATGGTCGATTCCTCTAGGGGTTGTCCAGGCACAATGTCTTGTGACCCAGTCACTTCAAAAGACCCTTGTTGGTCTAGCTTCCACCTTAATGGGGGCGAGGGTGGCTCCAGTGTAACCGGCGACAGGCTAAGAAGCCTTCGTGACTGGTGGAGCTCGGGATCCTCCACTGTGTGAGAATATCCAAGACACTCTAAGGTAGTCTAAACGCTCAAAATTAACACACACAAAGAAAAAAGTCCCTAGAAGATAAGACAAGCAAACACTAAATTAATTGGAAGAACAGTTACAACAGCCAACACTAGAGCAACTTACTAGTGCAAGTGAAACTCGAAAATGGAAGCACCCTTCGGGTATTCTCTACAAAGCGTGGCCTGATGTCTATCTTAGGTACCATGGTATACCCCCGCAGTCACCTGTGTATGTCCCTAACAAAGATTGGAAACTAGGTTTCCAGCACGCGAAGAGTCATCAGGCGGGTACAGTCGAGAGTCGGGTAGACCACAATGAGTAGGGTATCGAGCCCAAAACTTTTCAAGGGTATCGAGATAAAATGGTCTAGAAGACAACTCAGGACCTTGAATGGATTCAAGACACACAAAGCCCCGTGGAAAATGCAAACGATGGAATCTCAAAACAAGCCCTCTATTTGTGTTCTCCACTATGATTGGTCCGGCTTTGGAGGGGTTATCTCCGCTACCTTTCCGCACANAGTTTGTGAACCCTACAAACATAAAAGTCTAGCAGATTTTAAATTTAGCATTACTTTTATGGCTTTGTCTTACATCAAGGGGTATGAGGGTGAAACTGATGATGTGTAAAAGACGAAAGCGAAAAATGAATAAAAAAGTTGGAAACAAAACTTTTACTGAATGCAAAATTTCAACAACTTTTCAAAAGAAAGATTTTAAAACTTTTCTAAGATTTTGCACAGCAAACTCAAAGGAATTTCACTCGACTATGAGATACTTATGATCTAAGTGAACTGCAAAAACTTATGAAATAAAAGACTTTTCCCTAGCTAATGATGCAGAAGCACACTCTTCAACCAAAGAAGAAAATGAAAAGAGATTTTTTTTTTTATTTAAGTGCTAATAAAGCAAGAAAGGGAAAATACTGACAAGCAAAAACCAAGAAAAACAAGTCTGGCTTAAAGTGCAGATCGCAAAGAATCAGATTAAAAAATCACACAATAGCAATTGTAAAAACAATGACTCTCATGCTTGTCTAAAAACCGTAAAAAAAAAAAAAAATGTTTTTCGGACAACGTTTTAAATGAGAAAAAGAAAGCTAAGGTAAAAATAATCCTAAGCTACTGACTTTTCAAATAGAGATTCAAACACCCGAGAGGAATACTTCTTATCAAAGGAGAGGATGACTGCCTCACCCTTAACAAAAAGTAGCCTATACAAGCACGCGTATGTTACTCAAACAACACGCGTGTGAACGTGCGTTGAACAGAGACAGAGAGCATGTACACGCGAGCTGACCTTGTAAAGGTCGCGTGTATATCTAAACCCTAAGAAAAAATGAAAACAGACAAACCAAACCAGAAACAGACCATTGATACTGATAACCAGGATCCCTTGAAGGCTTGGATACTCTTTCTAACAGAAAAACAAATAATGTAAGGAAAAAAATAATAAGGCAAAAAAAATCTGAGATATGACTGTTAGAAAACAAGACTCAGACAGGATTCCAGAAAACCCCCTGAGAATATGTGACTTTGACAGGGAAGAGGAGGACTGCCTCTAAGGTTCTCTGAACTCCTACACGGTACTAATACCTCTACAACTAGCGTTCACACGTGGGATATAAGAAGATAGGGCACAGGTACACGCATGCAGGCCTTGTGCAGGCCATGTGTACCTATGTGGGTCCCAAAAAATAAATTCAAGCAAAAGTCAAGGAAAGCTGGTATGGAAAACTAGACTCCCTGCTAGCTCAGACTTTACATAAATGAAAAGAAAAGACAGGCAAGAAAAACTAGTCTTCAAACTACCCAAAAACTAAATAAAATTCCAGGAACCCTAAAGAGTTAATCTCCCCAGTATGGTTGCCAATTCTGTTGTTGGGAAAAAACACCCTACGAACTAGAAAATAGAGTTTAGACTTTGCATGCAGATATGAATGAATATAAATTACTCTCTACCTTCATCCCTAGATTTAAATCTATTTTTCTTAGTAAATGCTTGGAAAGATCAACTTACCTTGTTACCGGCATTTGATGTCGATCCTCTATTGTCCTTGATTACCTGTTCTCAATTCTCCTTCCAAAGATGACCTACATTCAAGACGAGCAACAACTATGCATGCATGCTACTTATATACTAACGGGTCAGAAATCAAACATAAACTAATCAAACCATAAAAATTTCATGAATTGGGACGCGAAAAGCATTCTCTATATTACTTAAAATGAGTCAACTTACAAAAGTTGAGACCGGCCACCACTCCTTGAACCTCATCCTGGGCTCCTCTTCGTCTGTCCTTCAACTGCTTTGCTTTAAATATCCTTTGGCATTAGGAAAGGATAAAGGGTTGGGACAATGGAATACATAAATGGGAAGAGTTTCTTTGCTATATTTTTCCTCTTTTCAAATGGTACCCTTACCCCTTCTTTTATAGGCTAGATGGAGCTAGGTATTTGGACGAACCCTTGGCCATGCATGGTCGGGAGTTTCAGTTAACTCAGCCATAGCTTTTTGTTATGTTGGTAACTTTCCTTTTTTCATGCTTTTGTCGATTCACGCGGGCCGTTTTGGGTTAGCCAGCGTGTACACATGTGCAGTAATGGGTTAGGGTGCATGGGCCTTTACACAAGAGTATTTTCAAAGAGTTGTTCAGCAGTGTTTTTGGCAAAGAAAGGATATGAGTTGGCCTGATGCCAGGTAAACATGTGTGGTGCAATTTAGGGTTATAACAGGTGAGTATTTTCAATGCTCACTCATCCCTTGAGTCCATTTCTTGTTGCTCCCCCATTTTTCAAAGAGCCCTCTCCCCTCTCTCATGCCATGATTCCACCCCAAAATCACCCCATCCAAAGAGAGTGTGTTTAGGCTATCATCTAAGTTAGGGAAATAATCAACATCCCCTCCTCCATAAAGAAAATCTTAATCCACGGGGGGATTTCTCTCAACAATTTTCCCCTTGTGTATTTCATGAAATCCGCTTCTTCCCATAAAAAATATTGATGGTTATCATCTACAAATTCAATAATGTATCCTTCTAGAATTGTATTGACCCAGAAATCGATCGCTCTCATTATCGGATGATGCAACCAATGAAGCGCTGCAATATTTTATGTATCCCAAGAACAAGCCTTCTTGACTCATTCTTGGAATTCCAGAGCTTCGTGGAGCCTATATATCCAATGGAATAGTTCTTTCAGAAACTTAACCCAGAGTATCTTGTACTGGTCGGTCAATATTTCTCAGTAAAAGACAACCTCTGGTGTATCTTTCACATATTTACCTCGCAACTATGCTTCTTTCCATATGAAGGCATCGCAGTTTTTCTCCCACCACTAGTGAATATCAGATCAATGAATCCGTGGAATCATTCTCCCTATAGGTTCCATTTTAACACAGGTCCCGGAAACAAAAACATTTTGTTGGCACAGAATTGATCATACTCGGGTCCTTCTTAGGTTACCAACAAAAGGGTATTGAGTAGTCTAGAGAATTGGCATTTTCATCTTATCTGGAGAGAAGAATTCTCACCTGAAGTGCAACTAAGACAAGAATATAGGGAAGGGTAAGGAGAATACTTAGGTAGATCTCAAGAATCATGAAGATTCAACCTAGTCTTGCGCAAGATGAACTAAAAAGTAGCAAATATGAACTTATTCATAACTAATAGTAAATATAACAAAGTTGTGACAAAATTTGCAAACAAGTTGTAACATATTGATATTATCATCCATGAAGAAGTAAAGTAGAATTACAATTCATAGATATAAATAGAGAATTACACAAAATATTTTCAAAATTTTGGGTCCTTCCATATATTGTTATCAAAAGGGTTTCTCAGATACAATTCAACAGATACATACACTGCTTGGTCGTGCCAAAGGTAACAACAACTATGAACTACTGAGAAACAAGGCTATCCCTAGCCCCTTTCTTTATTGATATTACAATAAGTCATTACTCTGTTATAGTATTTTCTAGCTCTGAGCTCATTCTTAAAACTCTATATACCCTTTTCCCAAGATGGACATTAAATGCAATAACAAAACCTAAATGGAACTGGATGATAATCATGTGAACCCTTTACAATCATATACATCTCGTATATATAATCCAGTTGGATTTCAAATTCTTTCTTTATTGTTCTTGTTGTAACCTCTTTCTTCGGGTTGGTGTTGCGTTGTCCCTCTAACCATTTTCTATTTCTTTCTCCATTCCTCTATCTATCTTTCTCGTGACTTGCACAACTTGCTAACCAAAATTGGGATTGTAGTATTGCTTGCACAACTTATATTAATAAAAAACGAAGGCCCTGAAAAATATGATATTAAACACTGATGAATTGGACTGCTAAAATATGAAGTGTCAGTATTAAAACATGATCTAAGGCATGTTAAGATTGGATGCAAATAATCTGTCATTATTTAGGACACTGGTGCATGATTAAGTCTAGTTCATATATTTTCTTGGTCATTTGAAATTCCAAACTGAAATGGTACCATGATAAAATCTAACTCACAAGAAGGATAATAACAACGATTGTGTTTATCTTGTTCATATTAATAATTGAGTCATATGTTGTATTGCATGACCACTATGTCAATTGGCCTCCATTTGGAATTTGAGGATGAAAAAGTAAATTCTTAGAGGCCATATACATGAAGATAACATAACAACATAGTTAAAAAATATACAAATTGTTTGTTGAATCCATGAGGGCCTTACTAAATCATTCTAAATGTGTTTTTTTATAGGTAGATAAGTTGTTTCAATCTCTTAAAGAGAAGAGGCAGTGGCATTCACAATCTATGATTTCTATGATTGAGGAAAGTGTCTTGAGTCAAATGAGGGAAAAGAACTGGAGATGGAGAAGATCAATCTTAGAAACAACTAAAGGAGTAGGTTAAATAGATGAAAATGTAAGCTACAGGTAATTTAAATGCTTCTTTGAGGTTGATTTACATGAGGATAAGCACTGAAATTTCTTCTAATGTGGGATGTTACACTCGTGCTAGTGGAGATGAGCATTACAACAACCTACTTTGTGAATGTTTGTGACTCATAAAGAGGTAAAATGGCATACATTGCAAGTGAATTGAACCCCAAAATGATCATCATATGCATTCGATAACAGGCATAAATGACGCCAGGAAACACAATTGAAACCAGTGTAGGAGCCTAAAAAAGGAGCCTAAAAAAACATGTTTTCTTGATGTTTAATTCTAGGAGGTCTACTGATAGACAAAAGATAGGGAAGTCATGTATTCAACAATTTGGAGATCGAATTTGGGAATTTCCTGGTGCAAATATTCTTCTATATTCTAGGTTATATGATGGCTCTAATGCTTTCTAAATATCCTATATATCATTCATTAAATGCTAACAAAACAATAAAATCACAACAATGATGTCACAACCAAAGCTTATGTATCTCATGTACATTTCTATGGAGGTTGTTGAAACACACACTGACACTGAGAGGGGGGGGGGGGTTAATCAG
>JASDQU010011782.1:102443-120659 GCA_032191745.1 Picea mariana
TACAAAGATTGGTTAGTAGCAAAATGTTATTCCCGGGTTGAGAGAATTGATTTTGGTGAGATTTGTTCTCCTGATGCCAAGTTGACTTCTATAATATTTATGTTATCTATTTTTGATTCATTTTATTTTGAAGTAGAATAGATGGATGTGAAGACAACATTCCTACATGGGGATTTGGAAGAATAAATCTATATGAAGTAGCCAGAAGGATTTGTTGTGAAAGGAAACAAGGAGCTGGTATGCAAGCTAAAAAAGTCCTTGTAAGGTTTAAAACAATCACCAAGGATGTGGTATCAAAAATTTGATACTTATATGCTGCGAATTGGCTTCAAAAGAATCAAAGAGGATCATTGTGTGTATTTTAAATTAATTGGTGATCATTTGATTTATTTGGTCTTGTATGTGGATGAGATGTTGATAGGAAACAACAAGGAGATTATTTGGGATGTGAAAACTCAGTTGTCCTCTAAATTTGACATGAAGGATATTGTTGCTGCAAATTTCATTTTGGGCATGGAAATTAAAAGATATCAAAAAAAGAGGAAACTCTAGTTAAATCGGAGAAAATATGTCTAGACAATATTGCAGAGGTTTAATATGTAGGAATGTAAACCAGTCAAGGTCCTTATTCCTATTGGTGTAAATTTATCTACAAATCAATTCCTATAACATACCCGGCTACCCAGGTTGGGTCATGCCACTGAAAATATTTCATGATCTAATACCATATTGTAACATCCCCAACATCCAATTAGGCTATGCCACATAAAACTTTCTGAACTGTATACAAATTAAAACATATAGACCCAGAAAATATTGCGGAATTTTATATGTAAAAATAAAATTGATGAATATACTCTGCAAATGCACAGATTCATACAGAATAATAATAAAAATACACATGCATCACACACGGGAAAAACCCATAAAAATAAACACATAAATAATAATGCAGCATGTAATTTAACACACAATTGACACTTATCTTGGTAAAAATATCACCAACTACGTGTAGACCTTCCAAGAACCTCCTAGCATTAGACCATGTTTCTCATCACTCTCAACAGTGGGCCACCCCTGAGCTAGGACTAAAATCCACTCGGGTAAAGGGATTCCTTACCAAGATGATGTATCTCAGACAATAGGAAAGACTCTATCACAGGTGCCAACTCAAACTAACATCCTATAGTCACTCATTCCCCGCATGCATGTCCCACCCTAGGAAGTGTTCCCCTTCTCTTCTCAACATTCCTTTGAATTCCCCACTTTCTTTATGGGGATTTAGTAACATTCCAGACAGGAAGTCTCAGAGCCCTATAGCTAAAGTTTGGCACCTTCGGGAAATCAATTCCCAACAATTATCTCACCTAGAGAGAATTTCTCACAGGCCTGACAACTCGCCTCTTCGTTCCATCTCCCAAGCTAACCAGCTACAGATACAAGTTTGAGTACATGTACGGGTATAGGTATAGGTACAATGACAACAAGGTACGGATATAGTTACAGGTATAGGTATAGGTACCAGTATAGGTACAAGAAGGTACAAAATACAACTCAATGAGTGAGTGGGTGAATGAATGAATGGTCAAATGAACTATGTCCAAACCATATGTATGCATGTTCCCAACTTGAAACTTGTCATGTTGAGAGCTACTTTGGTCCACTTGTCCCCATCCTTATAACTTAGAATAAAATAATTATCCATAATTTATACTTTAAGGAATATCAATATAATATTCCTTTTTGGCTTAATCTCCCTAGCTTAGCCCCTTTTAGGTGGCTTGGGACAAGCCACATGTCATTATTGGGGACCTGTTATATGCAATCCTAGTAAGGAGAGAAGGCTATTTTTGGGAGGAGAATCATAAAAGGAGAATAGGATAGATGGATGGAAGAGAATCACGTGTAAGGAATGAAGCCAAGGCACGCATGCAAGGAAGACCTAACGACACTAGGGTTAGGGTTTTTTTAATGTATTGTAATGGTTGATGAGCCAAGAATATAAATAGGTAATACTTAGAGGAAGAGAGAGATCCCAGGGGTCGCCTAAGAGAGAAAATAGAGGACATTGATGGAAGAGAGATGTAAGAAATGTATTGCTCAGTAAGCTGGTGAGCTAGGGAGAAAGTGAGTGACTTGATCCCTAGGGTTAGACTGCAGGATGGGGAGCCTGATGTGAGCTATTCATCCTCATAGAGATATAGGAGCCTGTGGAATAGAGTGAGACCTAAGATTGTAAACAAATGTAATGTGATATATTATTGAACCATAATAAAAGCTTAAGAGCTAGATCTTTGTGGACATAGCCCAGGAGGAGGTGAACCACTATAAAACCTGTGTTATGTTAATGAATGTATGCGTCATTATGACTGATTGATTGTTGAATGTTAGATGAATGAATTAACTAGTTAGATACGATAGTTCACATGCATGAATAGAATGACTATTATAATCAAATATTAGATTGAATAAGATTGCAACACACAACTGCAGATCTCCACTCATTCCCAGGTTGCAAACACCTGAGTATTGCAGCCATCCATAGAGATATCTCAGGCGATACTGTGCAGTACACTCTATGTGTTATGTTTCCTTCTAGTCTACCAGAGGGGCCAATAGGTTTAGAGGGATTTTGTTGAGAGCTTATCAAATCTAAACCAGGGTCAATCTATGATAGTGAGGTAGAATCAGAATAACCCATAAGAATCCTAAGTGGAAAAGACACAGTCCAATAAAAAGAGTGAAAATCCAACAAATGGTTTCTTTGTCGGTTGGTGTTGGAAGATTGCTTGTTGTCATTGATGTCAATCCTAGTCATTGATGTCAACCCTAGCCATTCTCTTTTGGACCCAAAAGTTGATCGAAGTAGATAGACATCAAATAAATTAAACATAAAGATACAACACCCATGGATGGATAGTATAATTTATGGCACTTCTAGTGGTATGTGGCACGTCACGTGGATCTTGATGATTCAGGAGAAATGAATTTTTGAAGATGACAATGTGAATTGAAGCAGAAACTACATGTTGGCCCTAATGTTAAAAGGAAGTGACATAAAGGGTATAAATACATCTCATTATAAATTAATTTTTCAACACACACAAGTTTGTTAATGAACAAGGAGATATAAGTCGAATTTGAGAGGAAATATGAAGTAAAGAAGGTTGAATTTCAAGGGAGGATGAAGTATTTTGGTGATGTGTTCTAAGGTATGTTATTTATAGGTCATCTTTCCATTTTCTCTATAACTTTGTTTCTAGAACGATTCAGATGGTGAAATGTCTATGATATTCAAAAGACATATCTACGTACCTGTGGTAAAAAAATCGTCTCTTTATTCACTATAATTTTGGAGATACACACTATGGAAGATAGGGTTTTTGACTAGTCTTGACACTAGTCATAAATAGGTCTTCCGGGTAAAACAATCATAACGTCTCCATAGATAATCCAAATGAAGTGAGTTCAATTGCATTGGAAATAGTACGGGATTTAATTTCCTGTGTACAAATTTCAAAATTTTATGTTAAATATTGAGCGCGGGGCATGTTGTACATGTTCGTTCTCCTGAATAAACCAGAATTGAATAAGGTCTACCATTTTCTCTATAACTCCTTTTCTGGAAGGATTCAAGGATTGAAACTTGGAGGAGTTTCAGAGAATACATTGAGTAATATTATCTATAGGATCATACTATTCTAATAAGTGAATAATTTCAGAAGTTGAAGAAGTCTCAGGAAGAATTATCAAGTTCTATGTGATGGTTGGTTGATGGTGATAATTTAATGTAAAGTTTTATTATCTCTCATATATTATTGGGTGGAAGGAAGGGGAAAGGATGAAGAGGTAAACCCTCTCTTGATATTGGAGGATTCTATCTTCCTTTTGGAGGTTTATCCCTCCCTTTATATTTGGAAGTTGTAGCTACCTCTGGAAGTCATTACTTCCCTTGAACAATAACTATTGATTATTTCTCATATATTGTGCATGGTTTATTGTGGTGTATTGGTATAACTCTTCTACTATTGTTCATTTCTAATTGGATATAATTGAATATATAATCTGGTTGAAGTATAAGTTGAAAAAATTTAAAATTGTACTTGATACTGATTCACCCCCTCTCAGTATCAATAGTTGGTTGGTTGGTTGGTTGGAATAGAATGGGATTGAGTATATGAGATTGGTGGAATACATGACAAGTTGGATGGCAAGGCGTTGAGAGAATGAGAATCAAACAGGGGGTGTTGAGACCATGGAATCCAATGAAGGAAGAGATAGAGAGCTGGTTGAAGATAAAGGAGCTAGAGTTTGCACATAAAGATAATAGAAACCTGAAGTTGACATCACACAAATATTTGGACAAGTATGTATTCAATGACTTGCATGACGTATTTTTCTGTGATTTCTCACATGTATTGTAGGAGTGGATAAAATTTTTGAAAGAAAACCATCCTAAAAATCAGATCATACAACTAGAGTGGAATCCTAAAGACATCACGCAGTTACAATGACTTGGTAATAATTTTATGTGTGTAGTATATTTCTGGTTAGACAAAATTGTTGCAGGATTTATCACAAAATTTATAGTAGATAAATTGAAGTCTTACAGTGCATTTTAACAAGAGTTATTAAAGGGACCTCGAGGTATTTACATCATATCGTTATATACTTCTATGAAGATATTACTATATAATAGAGTTGTAATGACAATGGAGTCATACAACTAAACTTCCCCGCGTGCATGGGAGAAGTGGGAAAGCACTTACAGGAGAAGGATAAATGGAAGGAGAAGTGGATAAAAAAAAGGAGGAGGAGGCCATGGACCCAATTATGATGGATGAATACCATATCAAGCAGATCATGGCAATAGCTGGGAAAACACACAGTGGAGTACCCTACCAATATAAGGTGAACACCAAGAAGAGAGTCATAGCCGCGAGGGAAGGCTTGGCAAGTGATGAAGAAGAGGTAGAGGATATTCGGGCTTTGGAGAAGAATGAGGAAATCCTGCGTGTGACATATGAGAGGAAGAAAAGAGGTCCAAGAATAGGAATAGAAGGCCTCACTTCTATCCATATCAGTGTCAGTGTGGAACCCATAAACCCATGTGCGACTAATACACCAAGAATAACACCACCATCTAGACAACCGAATTTTGAGAGAAGGAAGGAAACATGTACATATACACAAGGAAAAACAATTGGGGGAGCCAGTTCAGGAAGCATTAGACAAGTATATACACCGTGCAGAGGTAGTAGTTCAACATTTAGGATGGCAAGACATGATCCCACCATTAGGTTACCAGAATTCAAAGGAGAGGCATTGTAGGACCCAGAGAATCACCTGTTTATTTGTGAAAATATCTGGGAAGTGAAACAGATCACATACGAGGAAACTAAACTTGCACAGTTAGCTATCATGCTAAGAGATCGTCCACTGTATTAGTACATGATTTTAGTCACAAACAATCCACCAGGGACAACCAGAATGATTGGAGATATCAAGAAGCTACTGATAAATGAGTTCCAGAAGGCTAGTTTAGAAGATCAATACATGAATGAGATGATAGATATTAGACAAAAACCAGGAGAATCTGTATGGTATATTGACCAGATATTCAAATGATTGAAGGGAAATCTAAATTATGTCATGACAGATATGTAACATAGGATTTTGTTTGTCAATTCACTG
The DNA here is from genome assembly GCA_032191745.1 of Picea mariana. NCBI lineage: Eukaryota > Viridiplantae > Streptophyta > Pinopsida > Pinales > Pinaceae > Picea > Picea mariana. The sequence goes on from JASDQU010011782.1 coordinate 108,138, forward strand.
CTACCACACTTGAAATACCCGTTGTGACAACAGAAGTTTCAGACACAGGAATAGGCTCTACGGGCATCCCTATAACTGGAAGAGAACTAATATCAGAAGATAGATCTAGACATAGAGGAATTGAAGGAGGATCTGAAGAACTTAACATTCCATCCAAACCAGAACAAAGGTAAGGAAAAAGGAGAATTTGTTTGGTGTACCACATGTAGGACAGAAGGACACCATAAGAATGAATGTCCAATATTCGTGCAGTACATGGCAGTAGTAATGCCAAGCTCATTTCCAATAGGAGGATTGTGTTTTGATGTTTGTAAGAAGCGGGGGCATGATCCATATCACTGCTCAATGATGCAGAAGTACCAGACAGTACCTAATATCTCATATTGCAACTTTTACAAGTCAATAGGCCATGACGACAAAGATTGCAGAACCATGGAACTCATGAGGGAAAGAACATTTGATGCGTACATGGTGCAGGAAGAAATGATGAATGGGAAAGCCACATCACAATTTAACTAAGTACAAACCCTGTATAACACTGTGCAACAATAGTATAACATTCCACAACAACAATATAACACTGCAGAGCCGCAGTACAATACTGCGCAGCCACACTATAATATCGTGTAGTATAACCAGACGCCTCAGTGTAATGTGCCATGATGAGATCAAGTTGGCTACAAATTTGGAGGAAGAGAAAGAGGAGGCCTTAGAAGAGGCATAGGACCAGTGGTATGCCACAGTTTTCAACAACCAGGACATTATGAAAGAGAATGTCCACTTCCACCCGTGACATGTATGTATTTTTGTGCATCAAATCATGACACAAAATAATGTTCGACACTATTAGGGACTATCCAGGAGAAGAGAAATCAGAACAATCAGAATGTTCAGTGGATTTCGATGGAAGCGAGGGATGAAGGAAGAAAAATAAACACAGTTATGTGGGGAGGAGCTAAAACAAGAAACAACGTAGTAAGACAAGAGCCAGCACAACACCAATGGGTGAAGAATAATGTCGAACCAAAGAAGAAGTTTGATGAGAAGAAAGAAAAGGAGATATTCAAGCAGGCTAGACAAGAATTCATGAAGCCATACATTGCATCGAAATCAACTGTGCAGCATAATAAGGAAGAACTAACATACAATATTCCTCCATCGTTGGATCACACCAAAGAAGAACAACCCCTGGGACAAGTAAGTATGATTAAGGGTTTTTTGCAATCTTGTGTTAAACTACTAAATGATCCATCCTCTATTAAAGTGTTACAAAATATGCTAGAAAGATGTAGCATAGAAGAAGGAAAGCTAGAACATAAAACATTTAATCATCTGCATACAAGAAGGAGAGCAAATAGAGAATTGAAATTGAACGCCAACATTGGAGATTTTAATATGGGAGATATTATATTGGATTTAGGATCCAAATTAAATGTGTTACCCAAGAAGAAATGGAAAATTATGGGAGAACCCACATTAGGATATTCACCTGTTCAACTAAAACTAGCAAATCAACAAATATTTCTACCAATTGTAAGACTAAAAGGAGTGATAGTAGATCTGGATGGAGTGCATGCTAAAGACTACTTCGAAGTAATAGAGATAGTGGATGGTACAACACCTTATCCATCATTGCTTGGCTTGGATTGGGTGTTTGAAAATAAGGCTATAATTAACTTAAATATGAGGAAGATGGCATTCAAGTCAAGAGAATACAGAATCATTGCGCCATTGGATCCATCTGAAGGGGAAATGTTTGTAGAACCTACTTGCTTGGACATGGAGAAAATTCACCAGTTGTAGAGAACAATCATGCAAGAAGAATATTAAGTGAACCTAACTGCAGATGGGGTATTTAGTTGGAGAAGCATCACTTCATGTGCGTCAGAATTTGATACGAGCTTAGAAAATTGGCAGCAGAGGTTACACGAAGTCTCCACAAGAATATGTGCAAGAATAGACTGTACAGTAAGATGGGTAGGTATGGAGATAAGGGAACCTCTCAGCTTCCATGAGGTGAATGAATTAGAAGCATTATTAAAAATATATGAAGATGAAGTGTTATAAAATAAGAGGCTCTTAGCTTTGGATATAGCACTCAATGCAACACCTTCCAGATGGTAGGGTGCACACAAAGAGACAGTTAAGGACCAGTACCAATGTAAGAAGTTATTATGCATTAGGTTTGGCACAGAACAAGGAAGCAACTAGCTGTGGAAATATGACAGACAGATGGCACTAGTAGAACACTTGGAGAAGTGCAGAACGCTATGGAGAATGACACCACCAGAGTAATGGCCTCATCATTTTGTTCATGCATTAGAAAGGATCCCAGCAAACTGGTATACATACCAGGAATTGCATAGAGGAACTACAAACTGGATATTATTATAGCAGAACTTTACAGTCACTTTCTCATTTGAGCATGAAACCCCAACATAGAATCCACACTAAAAAAATCATAAGGGTGATATTCATTAAAGAACCGGAATTTGAACTCCTGATGGAAGAACAACAACAAAACAAACAGATAGTAAAGGAACTAATGTCATGTTACCATGTGCAGGAAGAAGCACTAGATGAAGATGACCCACAAAATATTCATATTGATTAATTTGAATGCAAAATAGAAGTGGAAGTTCCACCTCTGGAATCAAAATTATTTGCTGTGCCGATCAAGGTAAAGAAAGTCAACATTGGGACACTTGAGAATCCAAAAATGGCCAGCATTGGAGACTATACGGATGAGAAAATAGTGGAAATTATAATAGAGTTATTGTGCAAGTACAACAACTTGTTCCCAACAACATTCACAGAAATGAAAGGCATAGAAGGAGATCCAGGTGAAATCACGATACCTCTCAGATCTGAGGCAAGACCAATCATATAGCGACCATATAGACTAAACCCTATATATAAGAAAAAAATACAAAGCCAAAATCGATAGGATGTTGGAGGTTGGAATCATAGAACCTGTAGAGGAATCTGAATGGGTAAGATCGATGCCATTTTAGGAGAAGAAATAGGGGGGGATAAGGATATGTGTCGACTTGAGGAAGCTAAATGATGTGTTCTTAGATGACCCTCTCCCTACTCCTTTCAAAAATGAGGTGTTGGATAACATAGGAGGACAGGAAGCTTATTCATTCACTAACAGATCCTCATGATACCATCAAATCAATATAGCCCTGAAAGATAGATACAAGACCACTTTTTCCATGGAATGGGGATCCTACCAATACATAGTCATGTCGTTTGGACAGAAGAATGCACAGGAAACATTTTCCAGAGTAGTCATAGCTGCATTCAAAGAATTCATCCACCAAATTCTAGAGGTATATCTAGATGATTGGATAGTCTATTGTCTATTGAAATACCATGTAGGGTTGTTGAGGCTGATGTTAGAAAAATTCAGGCAATGTCAAATATCGTTAAACATCAAGAAGTGCATCTTCGGAACACCCTTTGGGATACTATTGGGCCATATAGTATGCAAACAAGTCTTTCTAGTAGATCCTGCTAAGATTGTAGTAATTGTTAATCTACCACCACTGAAATCATTTTTTCATTTAAGAGAAACATTGGTTCAAACAAAATACTACAGGAAATTTATAAAATGGTATACGCAGATCGTTGGGCCAATGGGAAATTGTTAAGAAAAGACAACAAGTTTCAATGGAATGAGGACTATCAGCGAGGATTGGATACCTTGAAAGAGAAGATGGTAATTGCACCAATAGTAGTATATCCAGATTGAAGAAATACATTCCATGTGCATGTAGATGCATCGTCCATAGCACTTGGAGCTATTATGGTGCATCCAAGATCAAGGGAATTGGACCATCCTACAGCATTCGCTAGCATAAAACTGTCAGAATCAGAGCAGAATTACAATACCATGGAGAGAGAAGTATTAGATATGGTCTATGTGCTTTAGAATTTCAGACATTATTTATTGGAAAAACATTTCAATATGTTCACATACCATTCATCTCTCAAATACCTCATCAACAAGCTAGTGTTGGGGGGGAGACTTTGTAGATGATTATTGTTGTTCCAGGAATTTGACTTTGAAGTGATAGTCAAACTAGGGAATTTGAATGCAGGACTGGATCACCTGTTGAGGATCATGAATGGAGAGGAACCTATGAATCTAGAGTACAAATTTCTTGACTCGCAGTTATTCTCAGTCCAAATAGTCGATGAATACTTCGCAGACATCATTCAATACTTGAGTACAGGGACTTCACCACAACAATTCAACATTGCGTAGATGATTCGGATTTTATGAGAAGAACAAAATGAATACAGATTATTAAAATATGCTTAACATAGAGTAACATAGATACAGTAAAACTGGTTTTCTATTCAAGGAGGAAATACGTTGAAACTATAAAATGCAGCAAGAAACAAGCTTGTTGGAATGGTGGTGGCTTATCTATGAGAAGAGATGTGATAGTTGTGCTTATTCACAAGAAGATGATTACCATGAGGCTCTGTAGGCCTTTTTACAATAAACGGGAATGTCAAAAACCATAGAAATCCAAAAACCTAACCCTAGGAGATGAAGCGTGAAAATCATGTGGGCCCTATTTGGGTAAGTTAGTACATCAACTTCTCGGGGTCGTAACTTTTTCATATGATCTTTGTTTTAGGTGCATGATAGACCGTTGGAAATGTATCTTCTAGGAGATTCGTTTTTTGGGCCCAAATAGAGTATTAGGCTATCATTGATAATATCAATCTTGAAAAACCTTCATTTCAGCCCCCATTGGTAAAAACTGCAAAAAATAGTAAATTGCCAAAATTGCAAGAAAATTGTTTTGAGCAAGTTGGAAAAAGTGGGTGGCCACCGATATCCACCTGGATCAGTAGAAGAAAAATATGGTAGTCGAGGCTACATACTATCAGTTTATTGTAGGACATTTATACAAAATGGGTGCAAATAGCATCTTGAGAAGATGTGTGCTAGAACATGAAAGACCTAGGATTTTAGTAAAGCCCATGAGGGAATAGTAGGAGGAAATTATGCAGGAAAAGATATAGCACAAAAGGTATTGCACATAGGACTATGGTGGCCTACTATTCACAGAGACTCAAAGGACTACTACCAAATATGTGATGTATGTCAGGGGGTCGGTAAACCAAATAGACGGGACAAGATGCCCCTGAGACCACAAGTAACCTTGCAGGTATTCGAAAAATGGGAAATAGATTTTGTGGGACCGATTAACCCACCAGAAAAAAGGTCAAGATAAAGGTACATTATTACTGTGAAAGAGTACTTAACAATATGGGTAGAAACAACACCAGTAAAATATTGCAGTGCAGAGATAAGAACACACTTCTTGTTTGAGCAGGTGATCACTAGATTTGGATGCCCAAGGATTTTGATGAGTGACCAAGGCAATCACTTCATTAACAAAACTATCAAGGCTATGACTGAGAAGTTTGAAGTTTATCATCAAAAGAGTACACCATATCATCCTCAAGAAAATCGAACAGTGGAATCCTTTAGCAAGATCGTCAAGAATGCACTGACAAAGATCTACAACGTTAATAGGGACAATTGGGACTTGAATATACCAGTAGTACTCTGGGCATATAGGACCACCTATGAAAAATTGACAGGGAAGACACCATTCAGATTGGTGTTTAGACAAGAAGCAGTGGTGCCATTAGAGTTTTTGGTACCTAGTTTGCGCATAGCAACAATTACCAACATGAAAGAGTGAGGCATAGTACAGGAAAGGCTAAGTCAGCTGATAATCATGGAGGAAGATAGTATTCTAGTAGGGTTTCACCAAGAATTACATAAAGCAAGGGAAAAATATTGGCATGATAGACACATCAAGAAGAAAAATTTCAAGGAAGGAAACTTAGTCTTGGTATATGACAGTAAATCTCTTCAACACCCAGGAAAACTTAGAATGCATTGGCTAGGACCATACGATGTAAAGACTGTCACAGATGGGAGAGTTGTACAGTTGAAGGATTTAGGAGGAACATAACTCAGAGGGATTATCAATGGGAGTCGACTGAAGTTGTATAGGGACAATCGACCTCCTAGCACTTGAAAAAAAATATATATAGCATAGTAACAGAAGGGTTACCATGTTGGACATAAAAATATAGTAGCAAAGGGGTAGCACATCTAAAAGAGAATGTTCATGCACACTCAAAAACGTTAGCGCGACGTAGAAAGGACCAATGGTCACTAAAAGGTAGAAACAACAGAAATGGCAGGTACGACAAATAGGTGTCAACAAATGGTGGCTATCAAAATTAAATGATGAGAATAATTGATGAGACACCACATTAATAATGCCAACTAGCGACGGAAAGGGAATTAAATGGAAAGTATGTGAGAATCGCCAGTTAATTCAAAAGAAAAATTGGGTACCGTCTCTGAGAAGTTTCACATGATTCCTATATAAGGTAAGCACACGGGGATCGGAAGGGTTATTGTGAAATTGAGAAAAGAACAAAGTGATAGAGTATACAAAGAAGAGAGTGAGTTTGCATAAGTTATAGATCCAACTAAGCTCAGCGGAGAACATTTTTATCACCATGGAACCACCCAAGCTAGGAGCACTGAGCCAGGCCTATAGTTGAGCCTCAAAGAAACATCAGAGCACCTTAGCAGCCAAAGTGAAGTGACTAGCAACCACCTTGTCCTATGTAATTCGTCAACCTGGATGAAATATCGTTGCCTAATATGGAACCAAGAAGCCCCACACTAGTGGTGGAGGAAACCCAATAGACAACACTAGTGGGATTGGATATCGATATTCCAGAAGCATGATAGATCCAGGAGGTCAAAGATGCAGGCATTCTTTTGTTCCCTGAAAATGCTAAAGAAGCCTTGAGGGTTAATGGGATGATCCTGAACCAGATAGAAATGGGCACTTATGCGGAAAAGATAACAATGGAGGTTGGAACCTCGATTCATCTACCACAGTGGAAGGGTAAGCAGCCAATAGAAAGATCACTGCACAAGCAGGCTACCATAGCCATAGTCTTACCACGCATTCTGGAAGGGGTGCGTGCTGCAGATAACCTATTAGGCCACGTGGAAACAATACAATACTCAGATCACAATGTGATCGACACAGAAAAGTTTCTGGAGTTTGCAAAGAAATTTTACCTATATATTGTGAGTATAGGACACTTCGGTGAACCAATTAACCAACCAAAATAGTGGACATCTAGACTGGACAAAACTTAGATTCTAGGCTTCTTGGAGATCCCGCACATTGGAAAGGGTCGAAATGTAAGCAACTGCGTCAAGAAGTTGATAGCAGGTAACCATGGAGGATACCTATGGGTGGAAGAGCCTGTCTCTATAGACGTAGATCTCATTAAGTACATTGCAGGGCTACCATCTTAGGGGGAGACACCCACGCATTTTCTCAATGACAAAACAAAGGAGAAGGCATTGGCAAAGGAAATGAAGAAGATGTATGGTACAGAAAGAGGGTCACGTGGAATCATAATTAAGTGCATTAGTGATGAAGCAACAAGGATGGCCACAAAAATCATGGCATGCAAGATACTCAGGAAGTGTCACAAGGAGGAAGTCCCTGTCGGGTTCATTGCAGCTGCAACACAGTGTGCGAAAGGTGTTGTACTTAGTTGGGCCCCGTACTTGTTAAATATGTTTCTGAAAGACTGCAAGGATGCACAATACTTGGGGATAGAATTTCATTATTCTTGGCTACTCATCCTAATCGCCTTGGTCAAATGGAGGCAGTCTAAGTATACATACTTTGCCGAGAGATCCCCGTACTTGTTAAATATGTTCCTGGAAGACTACAAGGAGGCAAAGGAATTGGGGACAAAATTTCACTATTCTTAGCTACTCGTCCTAATCGCCTCAGTCGGATGGAGGCAGCCTAAGTATAAATAATTTTTTGAGAGATCCACTTGTTTTCATGCAGTGAGATGCCTATCATTTGGGGAGTACTTCAGACCCTAAAAACAAAGTTTCAAATGCAGGCATGTTCGCAGGGTATTACAACGACCTGCAGGAGAGAATTGACAACACTTGGCAGATTACGTCAGAAGTGGTCGTGTAATATTAGGTCATAGCCAGCTTTAAAGTGATCAGCCATGTAGTATGGATCCAATCATGGAAGGATCCTGAGAAGGAATGGCTACAATTGCAGTATTGCGTCAAGGAAGAGGACGTGGAAATGGCCATCAAGGATTGGCACGAGGACTGGAAGGTTCCAGGCCTTAATTAAGAGATTCCCACATATAAGGAGGTTGATGTAGGGAAAGAATAGACACCTACAGGAGACAAAATGACACCTGAAAATCCAAATCCAAGTCAGAACTCGACGCAATAGAAGAAAGGGGTTGCATCCAAGTAAGGTACCCAGGTGAGGAACAAGAACAACACCCAGGCACCGCAGAAACAGGAAAAAGAGATTGAGACAGCACAAGGGACCATATCAAGTGCTACTCAACAAGAGCCAAGATAGAACAAGAGTCCAATGACGCAAATGAGAGGTGCGCACAAGAAAACTAAGGTGCATAAAATTCCACCAAAATATACAATCATGGAGGACAATGCAGACCTCGTCACCCAAATTCTCTAGGATAGAAAAGCGGAGGATTTTGATGAAGCCCAACATCAAAGGGACAAGATTCGGGATGATTTGGCTGACATGAAGCATCTCCTCGAGAAGACTAGAAAAATTCATAGGTTTGGAAAAGGAATAGATTCATTCCCCACAGCATCATAGGAAGCATCCAAGCATAGGTCGAGCGAGCAAGGTATGATCCATATGAAAACACAACTGAGCTCGATGTTTTATGTTACACCTAGCATGTTGTGCATGGATGAAATTGTGGGCCAAACACCCTTTAAATATCTATCACAAATACAGTTGGTAATGGGGTGGATACCAACCAAGGCGTTATATAAACTGCAAGCCAGCATCGCGCAAGAGGTACATTCATGCACATGCAAGAACACAATAGAAATGAAATAGATGAAGTACAACAGAGAATCATTGGATTTGGTGCTCAAGAAGGTCAAGATTAAGACCAAATATGATAAATATCATGAATAGGCTCGAGCAGGGATTGGCTGTAACCTATGACAAAATTTTGAAGAGTGCACAAACAATAGAGCTCGCGACAATGAAGAAAATTGATCACATTGTACACACAATCGATCAATATAGGAAGGAGATAGAGAACCTTCGAGAACAACTCATCCCTACCACTCCCCTAGAGGTGAAGGAGAAAAGGAAGTAGGAAGAAGAAGGGAAAATGGAGTAGATGGAACGACAAGTCAGTGCAGCTGTCGACTTGTTCGATAAATAAGCACAACTATGGACAAAGATGGAGGAGGATCAATAGGTCCAACAGTGAGACTAGGAAGAGGAGAAGACAAGTGTAGTTATCCAGGACCTCAAATAGAGGCAAAATACAATGCAGATCACTGAGCGCCTCAAAGGAGTATAGGATATGAAGAATCTGTAAGAATAACTCATAGCTGCACAGACACATAAGAAGGAGTGACAAGATCAAATGGAACCTCTCCAAGAGCAAGCAGCGGAGGTCATTGCACAAGAAGAAGAAGAAAAGAATAGCATGGCACAAACTCAGGAAGAGTAAATAGAGATAATCAGCGAGGATATTACAGCGCAAGTGTTGGATGCACTTAGAGAAAAGACCGCACATGCTCAAACACAAGCAAGGGAGCTCACTGAGAAGTTTCAAGTTATCGCATGAGCTATTAAAGAAGCACACAAAGTTTATTTGGCTTGGGACGAGCCACATGTCAGTGTTGGGGGCCTATTGTATGCAGGACTAGTCAAGAGAAAAGGCTATTTTTGGGAGGAGAATCATAAAAGGAGAATAGGACATTTGGAAGGAAGCGAATCACATGTAATAAAAGCAAGCGAGGCACGCATGCAAGGAATACCTAACGACACTAGGGTTACGGTTTTTTAATGTATTGTAATGGTTGATGAGCCAAGAATATAAATAGGTAATACTTAGAGGAAGAGAGAGAGCCCAGGGGTCAACTAAGTGATCCAGGTGGATATCAGTGGCCACCCACTTTTTCCAAATGGCTCAAAACAAATTTCTAGCAATTTTGGCAATTTACTATTTTTAGCAGGTTTTAACTTTCGGGGCCATTTTGAGGGCCCAAATGAAGGTTTTTCAAGATAAAGGCTATCAATGATAGCTAAAGACATGATTGAGGCCCCAAAATGAATATCATTGATGATACCTTTCCAATGAGCTATCACACGCCTAAAACGAAGATCGTATGCAAAAGTTACGACCCCGGGAAGTTGATGTACTCACTTACCCAAACAGAGCCAACATGACTTTTGGCACTTCATCTCCTAGGGTTAGGTTTTTGGATTTCTATGGTTTTAAGCATTCTCTCTTATTGTCAAAAGGCCTTCATAGCCTCATTGTAATCATCTTCTGGCAAATGCGAGTAGCCGTCACATCTCTTCTTAGAGATAAGTTGCCACCATTCTAGTGAGTCTTTCACTTTGTATTTTTACAGCCTCTGGACATTTCTTTCATTAATAGAAATCCTGTATTACTGTATATCTGTGTTTATGGTTGCATATTTGATATATTTCTTTTATATTATTGAATATATGTGATATCTCTGTGCATTTCTTTATTATATCTCTGATCTCATTTCGCGCCGAAAATAATCCGAATCAGTGGTATCAGAGCAGGCTACTCTTGATCATTTTTCCAATGCATGTCCCCGACGAGGTCTGATTATAGAAAGTTGGGTCTCGAGCTTGTCTCTCTTAAAGACAATCTCTCTTGCACACCTAAGAAACCCTCAATGGTGGAAGAAAAGAAAAGCAATGGAGCAAACGATCCTATCAATATGTTGCTTGAGAAAGCTCTCATGCGACATAGGGACGAAATGATGGAGAATTTTGCCCACATCCTTCAATGCCTACCGATAGCATCAGGCGCATATTCATCAAGTGGCCACTTTGGAGGTACCTTGCCTTTCAAGGTACAATTTTATTTTGATATTCCTATATTTGAAGGACAGATAGATGCAGAAGCCCTAGAAAAATGGTTAACTCTGCTAGAAGGTTATTTCTCTGTTCACAATTTTTCCAACAAAGGTGATCTTTTCTTTGTTGGAANATATTCCTATATTTGAAGGACAGATAGATGCAGAAGCCCTAGAAAAATGGTTAACTCTGCTAGAAGGTTATTTCTCTGTTCACAATTTTTCCAACAAAGAAAAGATCACCTTTGCACTCCTTAAATCTCTCCCTCATGTCAAACATTGGTGGGAAACTTACTGTGAGAAAAGTTCCACAAAGGAGTTTGGAATATGTGGGGTTGATCCCACTTGGGATTTTTTTGTGGATGCGGTAAAAGAACAGTATTACCCTGTTGGAAACTATGAGGACCAGTACATGAGATGGACCACACTACGGCAAGAGAGGGTCTAAGAAGTTCCAAAGTTCACCAATACCTTCCATACCTTGAGCACCAAGATGGGTATCAAAGACTCTGAGCGACATTTGCTTCTGAAATACCATGGGACTCTACATAGATACATCTAGACTAAAATGGATTTTCTGGACATCTCATCACTCGGTGTTACTTATCGATATGCTGTTAAAATTGAGAAGAAATTTAAGCACCAGAACAAATGAGAATTCAGGTCTGCAAATCCGCAACAACCAAAGTATGACAAAGACGGCCCTAACAAACAGTCTCCCGAAAACCACCCCAAGACATAGGAAAAGAAGGGTAATGGGAAGACAAAGAAGGACACTGAAAAATGGTGTGATTTCCACAAAATCCCCTGGCACAACACCGATGAATGTCACTCAAAATAGTCATTGGTGGCCGAGATCAAGGACAAGGAGCTGGGCCAAGATCAAAGACAAGGAGCTAAACCCTGATTCAAAATCTGATTCTAAAAATACTGGTAAAGGACAAATCATTGACGCAAACCCCACTACTATTGTCGCGACCACAACAAATTAACTAGAAGAACCAACATATTATGAAGAGGGGGAGTTCCTTTTTCATTCATAGATGTGGGTGAAGGGGACCCCGGTGCATTTTATTGTTAATAACGGAAACCAGAAAAACCTCATCTCAGCAGAGGTCATCAAACAGTTGGTATTATCAACAACACCACACCCACAGCCATACAACAACAGGTGGCTTCAGCAAGGATGAGATATCTGTGTCAACCAACAGTGCCAATTTTCATATGGCATCCAACCCTTCAAGGATGAGGTATTATGTGATGTATCCCCACTAGATGTCTATGATGTTCTCTTGGGCCAACCATATATGTGGAGACGCCATGTTGTTTATGAGTCTCGACCCCGTAGTGTCATTCTTACTTTGGGGGGTCATCTCTACAGAATACCAGAGGTAGTCTTGACTACTATTCCACCTCAAAAGTGCCGCAAGGTAGTATCTCATACTACAAAATTCAGCTTCTTCACAATCTGTTCAAAAGGAGAACAAAAGGACACTGCAACC
>JASDQU010011782.1:120748-149228 GCA_032191745.1 Picea mariana
CCAAGATGCAGATTCAACAAATGCTTTTCCCCCTCCCCTGGGAAATCAACACAATGGATAACGTTTCTTCCTAAGGAGGGAGGATTGATCCAGGTGGATATCGATGGCCACCCACCTTTTCCAAATGGCTCAAAACAATTTTCTAGCAATTTTGGCAATTTACTATTTTTAGCAAGTTTTAACTTCTGGGGCCCAAATGAAGGTTTTTCGAGATCAAGGTTCTCAATTATATCCTAATTCATTATTTATCCCCCAAAATCAATATCCTCGATGATACCTTTTGAACAAGCTATCACACGCCTAAAATGGAGATCGTATGCAAAAGTTACAACCCCGGGAAGTTGATGTACTCACTTACCCAAATGGGGCCCACATGACTTTTGGTGCTTCATCTCCTAGGGTTAGGTTTTTGGATGTCTATGGTTTTTGGAATTCCCGCTTATTGTAAAAATACCTTTAGATCCTCATTGTAATCATCTTCTTGTGAATGCGAGTAGCCATTACATCTCTTCTCAAAGATAAGATACCACCATTCTAGTGAGTCTTTCACTCTGTATTTTTACAGTCTCTGTACATTTATTTCATTAATAGAAATCATGTACTATTGTATATCTGTGTTTATGGTTCCATCTCTGATACATTTCTGTTATATTCTTGAATATCTGCAATATCTCTCTGCATTTCTTTATTATATCTTTGATCTCATTTTGTGCCGAAAATAATCCGGATCACTAAGAGAGAAAGGAGAGGATAGAGATGGCGGAGAGATGTAATAATTGTACTACTCACTAAGCTATTGAGCTAGGGAGGCAGTGAGTGACTCTATCCCGAGGTGTATACTATAGGCTAAGGAGCCTAGTGCGATCTAGTCAGCCTCACAAGGATTGAGGAGCATGTGGAAGAGAGTAAGACCTAATATTGCAAACACACGCGATGTGATATATTACTGAACCATAGTAAAAGATTAAGAGCCAGATATTTGTGGACATAGACTAGGAGGGGGTGAACCAAGATAACACCTGTGTTATGTGAATGAATGTATGTGTGGTTATGACTGATTGATTGATGAATGAATTAACTAGTTAGATCTGCTAGTTCACATGCATGAATAGAATAACTGTTATAATAAAAATTTAGACTGAATAAGTAAGATTTCAAGACACAACCACAGATCTCCACTCATTCCTAGGTTGCAAACACATGATTATTGCAGCCACCCATAGAGCTATCTCTGGTGAGACTATGCAGTGCACTATGTGTGTTGTGTTTCCTTCTGGTCTACCATAGGGGCCAATAGTTTTAGAGGGATTTTATTGGGAGATTATCAAATATGAACCAGGGTCAATCTATGATAGTAAGGTAGAATTAGAATAACAAACCAATAAAAATATTGAAAAGAAAACACCAACTTTTTGTTTCTTCCTTCCATATGCAACAACATTATCAGCAACACTTGCAAAGATGAAAGCATTCTCACTTTATGGTTGTCCCAACAAGCTATAAAATACTTGTTGCTACATTAATTGCAGCAACTTCTTTCTCCCTATATCACATTTCCATATTTATCCCATAATTCTTCAATTCTTTCAGATTCTTGAATCTTCATGTGCTCTTCACAGTAACCATTGTGCATGATTATTTATGACCGGAGCACTTTCTAGACAAATCACTCTTGTATGCCTTTCTTTTCCATCCAAATACTAAACTAATATTAACCTTCAACTTTTATTTATTTCCTTGATCCATCTATCCCAACTCATACTTTGATGAATTATAATTCCAATCATGTTGTCTTATAGACTTTGGATCTTCAACATCCATTTACTTTTCAGACTGAACTACTTTAGCTCTTTCTTGACTGAATACTTTAGTATTTTAGTTTTCTTTCACTCTTCTCTTCTCCTTGCCAACTATCCTCAATCTTGGCTTTCATAGCCAATCTCTAACATATTGTAAGGATGCACATATGCCTCCTTCTCTAGCTGCATAGAATTAATTAAAATTACTTAATACTGCTTTTAATTTACCATCATAATTTCAAGTGATACTTCCACCCCCTATAAATGTCACTCATGGCTCTATGCCACTTGAGATGGATTCTTCTTAGGCACTATCTCTCTTGCATTAAAAACCATGCATAGAACCATTTTCTTCTTCATGGTTCCTTACTGACTCTCTACAGAGATTCATTTCACTTTTAAGTCTTTTTGGATTTGACATCTCCATGCTATTGTAGAAATATATTCAATACCTTTGGAATGCATCAACAATCCTCTACTATTATTTCTTTCCCTCTTGGAGTGTTGTTCTGCATTCCCATTAGCTTGATATCTACCTCATTATTTATTCTTCCATTATCCTAGGATGTTCATGGACTTGCAACTACCTATTATGCCGATATTAATTTTCAACATTCCACTATTATTTGGATCCTTCTGATCCAACTCCTACATGACCCAATTATATTTCCAATCATGTTTTCTGAGTAACCTTGGATAGTTAACACCAACTTCCTTTTTGAGGTACTTGATTTATCCCTTCCTTATCTGATCATATTAGCACTTGAATTTTCTTGATGACTATTACTTTCTCCTATATTGACAAATCTAATTTCAACCTGACTTGCATAATCCCCTTTCATCATACCATATTGATGCACCTATGCCTCAACCAACACTCCTTACTTATGTGCACCTTCATTTATTTACCCTTGAAGTGATTCCCTTCATACTGTGCTTCCACTATTCACTTTGATAACCATGAGGGAAGCATTACTCTATAATTGCATAGTTAATCCCTGCATATGATGCACTCTTTATCCATATATGCATTAATCCTCTTTCTTTATCTTATTACTATCATTTTGATAGTCAATTCCTTTTATAATAGATCTGAATCGAATGTATTTCTTAATTTATATATTAGTTTCTTTGGGAGTGAATGTACTTTCACTAATTCATTCACTACATGATCTATTCATTTTCCCATATTCCATTGAGTACTTGAATAACATGAGTGGACTTCCTGTAGTGGCTTCCCAAGACTTTATGGATGCACCCAGATTGATACCTTAACATTTTGTAGTCTTGGCTTTTGATAATCTTATGAAACAAAATTGTGTCATAGCACTCTTTCCTTGAGTACCTCTACTTATATTTAACTAAATTTCAACCTTATCACCTCTTAAAAACTCAAAGTTTTTAATTTTTCTAAAAAAAGTGCAGCAAACAAAATTGTTAGGGTAAATAATTTAACAAATTTATGAAATTATGTACAATTATGTTCCAATAATGCATCGTAATTCCTTCTTCTGATCTCTTGTGAAAATTAACTTCCCAAGTCAATTTTCTGGGTGGATAATTTGACTCCTCTATCCAATACCTTTCTAATGAATTCTCCCTTGCTCAATTCTAAGTCTTGAGCAGAAAGTTATGGTCATTTGAAAATTGTCCCTTAATTTCTCCTATTCACCCTTCAACTTGGTGCAAATCTGCGTTGTAATTATGTATTTTTGCACCTACTACATTGGAGATTTGGTAAGAGCTCAATTTTTTTTTTTCATATATATATTTTAAACAGTCTGTCCAAATTTCACCTCTTTCTAGGTTATGGGCTGCTAGTTACAGCCTGTTAAAGTTCTAGGCCAATTAATGTTTTTGGTCTGGAACCCTACATATACCTTATCTATCATCTTAAACATTTTTAACATGACTAGAATTTTAATTCGGCTCTAGGACTATTTTCTATGGTCCAATATCTTTCCATAGAATTCTCCTATGCCTCAATCTGATTCTGGAGTAGAAAGTTATGGCCCTTCGAAGTTAGTTGGGTCTTACAATTTACCCTCCACTATTTGTCCTGTAACTTCCTCATAAAAGCTTCATTTGACAAATGGTTTGCACCATTAGAAATATCTCTCTAGGATATTTCATTTGAGCTGTAAAGACAGGTTGTACCTTCATACACTCTATTCTTAGGGTTTTTGAGCAGCTAAAAACGTTGTTTAGGGCCTCAAAAACGCGTTGTAAAAATATGACCTTCAAACAGTATAACATGTCATAGAAATTCACTAGTTTTTTGTTGTTGTAGACCATCCAAACGACTTCCCACGCACAAATTTGAACATGTACATCCATATTTAGCATGCAGAGCAACACCATAAGGTAGTGCATGCTCCACGCACCTATAACCAATGTGGATCACTTCTTTGTTGCACCAATAACGGGCACGCACTACTTTTGTGTCACGTGCCAATATCCACCACACAATTTTGGTTCATGCACTAATACCAGTTGCGCGCAATTTTTTTGTCGCATGCTAATATTCTAGTGCATTTCACTCTACACACTGCACCATACCAAATTTTAGCACACCCCCACCGCACACCAGTACTCCATGTGCACCATTAATTGAATTGTCGTGCGACAACACATACCCACATTGCGCACACACCAACAAAATTCCTTTGCACTCTGTCAATACCGTGCAAACCACACACGTCAGTATTACACATGTGCCACTCAATCCACATCATGCAATGCTAAATTTAGTGCACACACCCGCACACCAATATTTTTCGCGCATTACCACTTTACATCGCACAGCGCCAAATTTAAGTGAACAAACCTACACTCCAATATTTTATGTGCATTTCCACTCTGCACCGTGTAGCATCAAATTTAAGTGCGCACACCCACATGCCAATATTTTCCTCGCATTGCCACTCTACACCACGTAGCGCCAAATTTAAGTATGCACACCTGTGCACCAATTTTAGCACGCGTAGCTACGCACCCTTATTTTCCACACATCACAAGATTTTCACTACGCATCATGCATTTTTAGTGCGCACACCTGCACACCAGGGATGATTTTAGGGGCTAAATTTCTCTCATGGGCTAATTTTCCATGGTTTTTCCAAAAACAAGATTCGCTATTTTAAAAATGCTTCGCCCAAATTCTATAGGATAAAATTATTTTACCTTAAAAATCGCCAAAATTTTATAAAAACTATATAAAATTCTTAGAAATTTGAATATTTTTACAAAAATATCGCCAAACATTTATAGTTGACACATGAAGGATTAGTAAGATTCGCCAAGGTTTCTACATTTTAAAATAAATTTCCATCCTTAAAATCATCCCTGCTGCACACATTCATTTTTTTATGCACATCAATTCCTCATGAATTCCACTGCAGAAATTGGGGCTTTTTCCAAACTTTTTCCCAATTTTTACCATAGACATTCTGCAACTATGAAATTTGTTCAATTTTAGCCTGATAACACAAATTTGACCTCTGCAACAACAAATCGTTGTTGGTTGACATTTCTGGAAGGAATATTTCCCAAACTCAATTCGTGAATTGATAATTTTAATCAACTAATCTCGCTCCATCTATCATGGCTTCCCTCTAACTTCAAATTCGACCAATTCTGGTCTGACTTTGCTAGTACAGATATTAAATTAAGAATATCTCACTACTTGGCCAAATTTCTCAATTTTCCTATAAATTTAACAACGGAAATTGGGACTTTTTCCCAATTCCACGCAAATGCTTCTAATTTTTACCATGGACTCTCTGTAACTTCAAATTTGGCCATTTTGAAATCAATTATCTAGGAAATTTCGCTTCAATTCAAATTTCTCGGCCCATCCAGGCTCAGTGTTGAAAAATGGAGCTCTGATACCATATTGTAACATACCCAGCCACCCAGTTCGGGTCATTCCACTGAAAATATTTCATGCTCTGATACCATATTGTAACATCCCCAACATCCAACTGGGCTATGCCACATAAAACTTTTTGAACTGTATACAAATTAAAACACATACACCCAGAAAATTTTTCAGAATTATATATATAACCTAAAATAGGTGAATACATTATGGAAATGCACATATTCATATAGAATAATAATAAAAATACACATGCAACACACATGAGAAAACCCCATAAAAATGAACACATAATAATAATGCAATATGTAATTTAACACACAATTGACACTTTTCTTGATAAAAATATCACCAACTACGTGCAGACCTTCCACAATCCTCCCAACCTTAGACCATGCTGCTCATCACTCTCAGCAGTGGGTCACACCTGAGTTGGGACTAAACTCCACCCGGGTAAAGGGATTCCTAACCAGGATGATGTATCTCAGACAACAGGAAAGACTATGTCACAGGTTCCAATTTAAACTATCCTACAGTCCCTCAGTCCCGACATTCTTGTCCCACCCGAGGAAGTGCTCCCCTTCTCTGCTCAACAATCCTTTGGCTACCCCACTTCCTTTCCTAGGCTTTGGAAACAGGCCAGACAAGAAGTCTCAAAGCCCTATAGTTGTTGTTTGTCACCTTCGGGAAATCAATTCCTAGAAATTCTCCTACCTAGAGAGAATTGCTCACGGGCCTAACAATCCACCTCTTCGGTCCATCTCCCAATCTAAACAACTATAGATACAAGTATAGGTATGGGTACGGTTACAAGTACAATGATAGGAAGGTATGGATATAGTTATAGGTACAGGTATAGATATCGGTACAGGTACAGCAAGGTATGAAAGACAACTCAATGAGTGAGTGAATGAATGATAGAATGAATGAATGAATGTCCAAATGAACTAACTCCAAACTATATGTATGCATGTTCCCAACTTGACACTTGTCATGTTGAGAGCTACTTTGGTCCACCTTTCCCCATCCTTAGAACTTAGGATAAAATAATTATCCATATTTTATACTTTAAGGAATATTAATATAATATTCTTTTTTGGCTTAATCTCCCTAGCTTAGCCCTATATCCTTAAATTTTATCCCCCCTTTACCTAACTAGTGGACTTTAGCCCCCCATACTCTTTTATCGTGGTCGATCTACATGCAATGATGTATTATATTAATGATAATACATATACAAAAATGGTCTCACTGGCCTTTAGTATCTAGGCTCTCCGACCTAATTCAACACATAAGCCTCCTAGCTTATAATAAATGGCTCACCAACCTATAAAACAAAACATATACACAAAAGGCTCTCTAGCATCAAAATCATGCACACTTAAGTTTGTTGCACACGGTATCCTGGAATGTGCACACTTCATCATTTTGGTGTGCAGTACATGTGCACACTATACCATGGAAGGTGCTTGCAAAATTATATCAATAGCTCACCAGCTTATAAGCATTTTTACATTTAAAATTACAATATGGGGTTAAACCTAGGGGTATTACAATTTCCCAAGACACAAGAAAAGGAGGAGGACATGTCTTTGTTGGACACACCGACCACACTGAGAGGGGGGGTGAATCAGTGTAGGGCTCTTTTTAAAACTTCCCCTTCACAAAACTCCTTAGTTAGCAATCACCATTTACTCATTACTTGTTTATGTCATTTATAACCAATTAAATGTGAACATACATCAGCAACATATATCATCAATAATTCATCACCACAAGGAACACAAAGAACACAAGATGCATGTAATATTTTATTTTTATTACGGACTACAATCCTTGGCTTATCAACAACAGTTGAATAGAGTTACAACTCCACAAGAGCACTAGCTCTACAATGCAAAACTCAGCTTACACAACTCAGCACCAATTGAGAATAGGAATCAATCCTTAAAAGATACCAATCTGTCAATAGGTACGCAACATGTCAGTAGTGCGGCACATGTATGTACGTGCCCTACCAGTAGTATAGCTTGTGTATGTACGTGGCTTGTCTATACTACAACCTGTGTATTCTTTATGAGTAATTAGGATTTTTCTCTTCATGAAAAAATCAAATCCTCTACAGCCTTCAATCACATTCACTTATCTCTTTCACTATCCAATCTAAACCATAACCAATCAGAACAAATCTATGCTCTCCAACAACTTACTCATCCTCCTCAAACATGCAATATGAATGCTTATTCAATCATGTATAAGAAACTATTATATTATGGAAATGAACCATAAGAGTGTTTCTCACTCTATCAATCAATCAACATAACCATATCACAACAACCATACCAAGAATTCCTCAAGCATTCACCATACAATAAGAAAGAGTATCCATCAGACAACTATGTAACCATACCAGAGTTTATGTGGAAAATCTGAGCCCATAGAATGTATATCTGGAACTTGATTCAGACTTCAAAAGCTTGGCACCAGCCCACACTTAAGTCTCCATGACTTCATCCAGTTGTACGCGCTCTGTCTTCCTTTAGATTGTGTGTGTACGTGCTCTAGCTCACTGCAACCCACGTATGTACATGTTCTAGCCCACTATTGTTCACGTACTCCTTCAGAAACTAGGGTTTTTGAACATATGAAACTTTCGTCATCAAGATATCAAACTTATGGAAACTTAGATGCATCCATGACATCCTCCAGTCACTCTCTTTCTCAGAATAGATCTTCACTATATGTTCAAGAGATATATATATCACAAA
The DNA here is from genome assembly GCA_032191745.1 of Picea mariana. Lineage (NCBI taxonomy): Eukaryota > Viridiplantae > Streptophyta > Pinopsida > Pinales > Pinaceae > Picea > Picea mariana. The sequence goes on from JASDQU010011782.1 coordinate 129,196, forward strand.
ATACCCTTGCCTCTTATTTATACTCTCCAAGTAGCCTCCTTAAAAGCATCTTCTATGCTACTTTATCCGCATAGACATCTATGTCCAACTTTTCCCAATTTGCCACTTGTCCATGTATCCAATATGTACTTGACCACTTAACCCATTTTCCTCATTTTAGGGTTAACCTTCTTATAACCACTTTCCATAATTAGAAATTTATTCATTTAATTTATTATTTAAATAATCCTCCTTGACTTTGTCACTTCACTTTATTATTGAAATAATCCTCTGATTTTGTCACTTCTCTTTATTATTTAAATAATCCTTTTTGACTTTGTCACTTCACTTTTAAATAATTCCTTCTTTGCAAGAACTTTGACTTCTTTGACCTTTTGGGGCTTCAAGACAACATATGATGGTCCTCCAACTTCGTAAGGCCATAACTCTGAAACCATGAGGATTTATGTGACGTTCCACATACCACCGGAAATGGCTTGAAAAGAACTATCCATCTAGGATGGTTTCACTAAAAAATTCACTGGTCTTCATCTTATTATTCTACAATTAAGCATGGGTTCTCTAACCATACTTCTAGGATAACTCAACCGTAAAGCGTCTTCCCATGAGGGATTTCACCATAAGGGGACCACTTTGGAGTTCATCCATTTGTATTCCTTATCAACCATGATAAGACAATAATGAGTCATCTTTACATCGATCCAACTATGCATTATATATCAATGAAAACACATCGATAAACTTCATCTATGCATCATATATAAATGACAACTCATTGATCCATCTTTATCTATGCATGACATCATATGACTATGACTCCACTTGACATCAATCCATTCACATCAAGGACAATACATATTACATCAGTATGCTATGACAAGAAATTGTTCCTTTGACATCAATCCTTTGGCATACAAGACATTGTTCCTTTGACATTAATCAATCAATCCTTTGGCATCAATGACAACATGATCCAACAATATCCTCCTTTGGAATTGATGGAAATACCAACATTGATGTCAACACCAATCATTGATGGAAACATGTAGACAAGGCATTTCTCTACATCAATATTCAATGTGACTATCTCTTCCCCTTTTACATCAATGGAAAAGGGTAGTTCTCTCCTTGGGGTTGCTCCCCCTGCCTAAAATCCCCTTGGGGCTTCTCCCCGTCTCTAAATTCCTTTGATGTTCCTATGAATAACTTCTCCCCTTTTTAACAAGGGATATCACTATGATATAATGTTGAAGAGATATCACTCATGCTTCCCATGTGACCATCATTCCCCCTAGAACTATGCCTTTGTACTCTTTCTCCAAGTATAGGGATCCTTTTCCAAGTATTTATCTTTGCATCTAATAAATACCTCCTCCTGGAATCATGGGAAGAAGAATGACTCCCCCTATGAGTATGTCTTCCCATATCTTCTCTACAATATGAAAAATATGCTACCATTGCAATATGATTCTGCTGCAAATACTATTGCTCAACCGAAACATAGATCAAATGCTCTTTCTATGACGATCATTGGATCTGTCCATGCATAAAACTTGTGCCATACCATATATCATGAAGCAAAAGATATGTCAACAATGAAATAGAGAATAATCAACAAAACATCAGCCAAGTACATCTTGTGTCATATTGTGTGCCAACCATGCACAACACCCATGTATATCACCCATGTACATCAATATCATAGAATATTCCATAAGATGTCATCATCATATGCTTCTACAAACATGCCAACCATGTGTCTCAAAAAAGTGTCATATCACCCATAACATGCTTCTATCATGAACCAAGTTCCACAACCATGTATTTCAATCAATCAAGTGTCTCAACTATATCATCCCATATATCATGTCCCAAAGTATATTCTAAACAAGTAATATCAATGGTGTACTTAAGCCAAGTACTATCATCCACAAACATATACCATCTATGAGTGTATCAACATGCACTAAACATGTATCACCACCTGTACTAAGAAAGTGCATCAACCATGCACCAATACCACAACAAGATGAACCACAATCAATAATATGTGTCCTCATACATGTATGCCATATCCACCAAAAAACATGTTCCAATCAAACTACTAGTAGGTGATTCTAACAATGTACCAAAAGTGTACCAAACATGCATCAACTATAGATCAAGCTATGACTCATTAATGATGTACAATATAACCACCTCATCAACTCATCAACTACATGTCCCACTATGTATCCCATCCTCATGCCCAATGCATGCACCAAGATATCCAACAAATATGCATCTCACAATACATCATAAGATATATCAATGGAGTTCAAATATGTATCACCCGTGTATCACAACATATCAGCCTCAACCTCCATTCACTACAACAAATACTAAGCATCCAAAACTATATGTACTAGAAGTCTGCCTCAATATATCAATGACATCTCTAGCTAGAATCATCATGATATATCTCATAACCAAAGTGTCAAAACTTCACTGCCACAACCAACATTGTTCTTAAATAGAAAAATGTATCAATCAACACTCTAGGATTAGTACCATGCATCCAAGATAGTCTTTCAAAACCCAACCATATGTCACCACCATACATACATAAATTATGTATGTCAACATGTAATCATGAAAACCTATAGTAAACAATGTCAGACCCTACAACAAATCATGTCAGGCCCTGCAACACAGAGTTATACCATGTTGCAGCTCATGTGCGTATCCTTTTTCCCAATGCTCTTTTACCACAGATATGTGGCCTTTTGCACAGAAAGATCGCGTATGTCTGCGACCTATTCATAGGTCATCTCACATATGTACGTGATTGTTACCATTGTAACCCATGTATTATTTTGAAGATGAAAAATTTGATCTTCCTTTAAGGCTTTCATTCCTCTCTGGTTGTTCAGTCTTATTTACCCACTTTTGAAGGTGTCCCTTCTTCTCAAAACTTGAGCTCTGAGCTTCCATATTTTCAAAAATGTCATCCTTCCTAATTTCATTCTTTCTTCTATTCATGTTATATGAATTCCTCATCATGGACTTTCTTCTTGTGTTCCAGCAATACTAGGTTGTGTGGCCAAATCCACTATAGTTGTAGCATCTAATGATGTGATAATGAACAACAATGTGTCCTACTTGATTACATATCCAACACCTTAGGGTGTTATGAAATCTTTATTTTCTTGCATAATATCTACATTCCAAATTTTTTTGACCATATTCATTACATGAGTAACAGTGACCATGAAAAACATTTTCATACCTTTGATTTGGTGTCCATTTTGAAGGTGTATCTTTTGTTTGAGGTGTAAAGATGGCTTCTTGATGTCGTCCTTGCTTTGTTCTTTTGAAACTTTCCTTTCCTTGTGTAGATGTTTGAATTGCAACATTATTTCCATCCTTTCAAAGTGAGGGACTTACCTCATGCTTCTTTGAAGTGCTTGCTTCAACATGTGTAGCTTATTTCTTGTACCCAAGACCTGATTTATCATTTGATGATCTTTGACTATCCAAGATCTCATTCAAGATTGTTGAGCTATTCAAAAATTTGTTTGAATTTTATACTTTCTTTCTAAGATCAACAAATTTAGCTTCCAACTTATGACATGACTCTTCATTTTCATTTACTTGATTCTTTAGTAATTCCTCTACCCTTTTGGCTTCTTCAATTTGGGTCTTGACATGAACACAAACTTCAAGACTTTTTCTAATCTCATTATCTAGCTTCCTATTCTCTTCTATTTCATTCTTTAGTCTTTGATATCTTCTTCTTTTTCTTCTAATTGAGTCCTTTTACTTTCTTCATGTTCCTTGATCATTTCCTTTAACTTCAATATATGCCTTTGGGTTTTTTAAGAAACTTTTTAGTCTTATCAGAAATATAGTTATATTCTATGTAACAATGGTCATAGTTGTATTCAAATAGCCCCCATTCAACTTTACTTTTAATCTCTAATAGTTATTCTTATACTTATTCCATGGGATAACTATCATTTGAATCTACACAAACTATCTCTATATTTTCTTCTTCACTTGTAGAGAAATATTCAACATCATCACATTTTGAAATATTGCAATCGAGGGATTTTGGAGATTATTTACCTTCATTGATCTTGATGGAATTGTCTTCAAGGTCTTCCTTTTGGCCAACATCATCACATTTAGAATCATTGAAAATAGAGGATTTTGGAGATAATTTACCTTCTTTGTTCTTGATGGAGTTGTCTTTAGTGTCTTCCCTCTTACTTTGGTATGTCTCCTCTAGCTTTAGCCATAGATCCTTGGTGGAAGTGTATTTTTGCATGTTCTTTTTTATAGAAATTGAGAGTCCACTAAGAATGGTCTTGAGATCCAATGCATCATTCTTATTTTCTTCCCTTTGAGCTGCAAACTTTGCCTTGTTATTCAAAGGAATTGATCCACCAATGGTTTCTTTCCAAACACCCTCTCCTATTTCCTTCAAATTCACTTTCATTTGTATTCTCCATGTAGAATATTTTTCCTCATCAAGGATTGTAATTTCATCATCCATTTGTGTGTCCATGGATCTCCTCCAAGATTGTTAAGGCTTATACTGAAGGCCCTCTCTGATTCCAGTTGTTGGACACATTGACCACACTGAAAGGGGGGGTGAATAATTGTAGGGCTCTTTTTAAAACTTCCCCTTCACAAAACTCCTTAGTTAGCAATCACCATTTACTCATTACTTATTGTTGTCATTTATAACCAGCTAAATGTGAACATACATCAACAACATATATCATCAACAATTCATCACCACAAGGAACACAAATAACACAAGATGTATGTACAATTTTATTTTTATTACGGACTACAATCCTTGGGTTATCAGAAACAACTGAATAGAGTTACAACTCCATGAGAGAACCATCTCTATAATGCAAGACTTAGCTTACACAACTCAGCACCAACTGAGAAGAGGAATCAATTCTCAATAGATACCAATCTGTCAATAGGTATGCAACATGTTAGTAGTGCAGCACACGTATGTATGCACCCTACCAGTAGTACATATCGCGTATGTACTCCGCCTGTCTGTACTACAACCTGCGTATTCTTTCTGAGAAATTAAGGTTTTTCTCTTCATGAAAAACTCAGATCCTCTACAGCCTTCAGTCACATTCACTTCTTTCTTTCACTATCCAATCTGAACCATAACCAATCACAACACATCAATGCTCTCCAACAACTTACTCATCCTCCTCGACCATACAATATGAATGTTCATTCAATCATGTATAAGCAACTAGTATACTATCACAATGAACCATAAGAGTGTTTCTCACTCTATCAATCAATCAACATAACCATATCACAACATCCATACCAAGAATGCCTCAAGAATTCACCATACAATAAGCAAGAGTATCCATCAAGACAACTATGTAACCATACCAAAGTTTCTATGGTAGATCTGAGCCCATAGAATACAGATCTGGAACTTTCTTCAAACTTCAAGAGATTGGAACCAGCTCACACTTAAGTATCCATGACTTCATCTAGTTGTACGTAGTTTTCCTTCCTTCATCTCACATGTGTATGCACTCTGGCTCACAGCATCCCACATATGTACGCGCTCTGTCCCACTGCTGCTCGTGTACTCCTTTAGAAACTAGGGTTTCTGAACTTCTGAAACTTTCATCGTCAAGATATCGAACTTATGGAAACTTTGATGCGTCCATGACAACCTCCAGTCACTCTCTCTCTCAGAATAGATCTTCACTATATGCTCAAGATATATATATCACAAGAGACCCTTGCCTCTTATTTATACTCTCCAAGTAGCTTCNCTTCTAGGCCACTTTGTCCACATAGTCATCTATGTCCAACTTTTCCCAATTTGCCACTTGTCCATGTATCCAATAGCCACTTGACCACTTAACCCATTTACCTCATTTTAGGGTTAACCTTCTTATAACCACTTTCCATAATTAGAAAGTTATCCATTTACTTTATTATTTAAATAATCCTCCGTGACTTTGTCACTTCACTTTATTATTGAAATAATCCTCTTTAATTTTGTCACTTCTCTTTATTATTTAAATAATCCTTTTTGACTGTGTCACTTCACTTTTAAATAATTTCTTCTTTTCAAGAACTTTGACTTCTTTGACCTTTTGGGGCTTCAAGCCAACATATGAGGGTCCTCCAACTTCGTAAGGCCATAACTCTCAAACCGTGAGGAGTTATGTGACGTTCCACATACCACCGGAAATGGCTTGACAAGCACTATCCATCTATGATAGTTTCACTGAGAAATTCACTGATCTTCATCTCATTATTCTACAATTAATAATGGGTTATCTAACCATACTTCTAGGATAACTCAACCATAAAGTGTATTCTCGTGAGGGCTTTCACCATAAGGGGACCACTTTGGAGTTCATCCATTTTTATTCCTTATCAACCATGATAACACAATAATGAGTCATATTTACATCGATCCAACTATGCATAAAATATCAATGAAACCACATGGCTCCAACTTCATCTATGAATCATATATCAATGAAAACTCATTGATCCATCTTTATATATGCATCATATATCAATGACAACTCATTGATCCATCTTCATCTATGCATGAAATCATATGAATATGACTCCACTTGACATCAATCCATTCACATCAAGGAAAATACATATTACATCGGTATGATATGACAAGACATTGTTCCTTTGAAATCAATCCTTTGGCATACAAGACATTGTTCCTTTGACATCAATCAATCAATCCTGATTCCTTTAGCATCAATGACAAAATGATCTGATAGTCTTGTGTTCCATATGCGAGTGCAGTTGGTAGTTTTATGTATGCAATGGTCTTTACTAGACCGGACATTGCACATGTAGTGGGAGTTTTGAGAAGGTATATGTCGAAACTAGGGAAGGAGCATTGCACAACAGTAAAAGGGGTTTTCAAGTATTTGCATGGCATTGCTAGCTATGGATTGTGCTACCAAGGAATACCGGGATTGGATAGAATGTTGTACATACATGTCTTTGTGTATACAAACTAGGATGGAGAATAGATTGTAGGAGATCTACAAGAGGGTATGTGTTTAACCTGTTTGGAGGAGAAATCATTTAGATGAGAAAAAGACAGGTTGTAGTGGCACTTTCAACTACAGAAGTTGAATACATGGTAGCCACTCATGCAAGTAAGGAAACAATATGGTTACAAATATTATGTTAAGGTATTAGGTTGGTACAACAAGTTGTAAGGATACATTGTGATCGCCAGAGTGCAATTTCTCTGTCAAAGAACCCAGCTTATCATTCAAAGACAAAGCATATTGATATTCAATATCACTTTAGGAGAGACATGTTTGAAGAAACGAAAGTGTTTTCGATGAAGGTGGACACTTTGAATAATGTTGCAAATTCATTAACAAAAACTGTGAGCACTGAGAAGTTCTCTTGGTGTAGAGGATCCATGGGAATTGTTCCTCTGGATTGTTGACTATGTAACCCTGTAGCCCCCTGGATGCAAATAAAAAAACAAGTGGAAGAATGTATGGGTATGTGTTATATTCTTTGCATGACTAGTTGTAGTGGCTACTACGTTGCACTGAATGCACAGGGGGTTTTGAGGGGGGGGCGCCAAGCCCCCCTCGAGAAATGTGTCACATTTATTTCCTCGTTTTTTGTGCCACCTCGATTTTCATGTTCATTTTTTAGAGTTTTTTTGGCACATGGTTTTTTCCAATGGTTTTCTATTTTCAATTAAGGAATTAGGGTTGTTGACTAATCCAATTCATTGGGTTAGGGTTTTGGATCATGTTGGCTCCTATATGTATATTGTATTGTAAACAATGTATGAGTAAGAATGAATATAGATTATGTTGGTTTTCTTGGTTTGGGTTTCTAGGGGAAAAATATCTATGTAATGTTTGTATTTTCCATTGTATGTTTTATGTTCTTTTACTGAAAATATGTTTGTAGTAAATATTGTACAAGGTTAAAATCTACAGTAAACCTAGATGGAAATTTGATGCTCATTCACGAAAGGTGCATAAAGGTGTTCCGACAAAAGTGCTAAGGTATTTTCCTATAGTACCAATGTTGAAGAGAATGTATAGGTATGATTTGAAATCTTTTAATTCCATTATTGCATGCACATTTACATACTACCTACTCACAAATCATCTTCTTTACTCATCTTATGTATTGTAATGTATATATTATAAAAAATAAATTGTTACAACTATGCACACATCTCATAGAAAATGAGGTGGCATCATCAGAATGTAAGTGATGATGGAATGATTTGCCACCTAGTTGATATCCCAGCATGGAAAACTATAGATTCTAACTAGCGTATTTTTTCCAATGGTCCTCGCAATGTAAAACTTGCAATGGCAGTGGATGGATTTAATCCTTTTGGAAACTTGAGTAGTGCATATATTGTTTGGCCAGTAGTACTAGTCACATATAACCTTCCACCATGGTTATGCATGAAAAGGAACTTTTGTATGTTATCATTATTAATATATGGTCCCAAGCAACCAAGAAATGACATAGATGTTTTTTTGGAGCCTTTGGTCAATGAACTAAAGGTAACATGGGATGAAGGGGTAAGGAGATACGATGCTCATTCAAGGTCATTTTTTTAATATGAAGGCTATATTGATGTCGGTAATCCATGACTTTTCTGCTTATGGAAATATGGTTGTTTGCACGACTAAATGGTTTTATGCATGTCTTATATGTGGAAGGAACACATATTCTGAGTATCTCAAATGTAGTAGGAAGTGTGTGTACATGGGACATAGGAAATATATTCCATTAAATAATAAGTATCATTCTAAAAAATGATCGTTTAATGGGAAGCCTAAGCATCACATTTCACCCAAAATTGTAAAAGTATCAGATATTTTTGCAGAAATAGAAGAAAATGAAGAAAATTGGGGGAAAAGTGAAGTAAAAAAAGAAAGAGAAATATCGAAAAAGGTGAAAATTCAAACTTTGTCGTGTGGAAGAAAAGGTCAATTCTATTCAATTTTCCATATTGGTAGGTTTGTACACTCTACCCACACTAACTATAGGTAATTATTAAATGTATGATGCTTGAAGTATTTTAGTATGTTTATATGTTTTATCTAAATCTATTGTTTAGTTTTTCCTCCATATTATCATGAAATCATGTTGATATTGTTGGATGTAGAAACTCCTAGTATGCCATATTTTAGATATTATGAATATAGAAAAAAATGTATGTGAAAGTATTTTTGGAACCCTTCTAGATATCAAAGGAAAATCAAACAATGGAAAAAATTCCCGTGATGACTTACATCAGTTGGGTGTAAGGAGATCACTATGGCCACAATATCAAGGAAAAAGAATATTTCTTCCACCTACACCACACATTGTTTCAAAAAAAGAGAAAGAGACACTTTGTGTTGTTTTGTTCACATTAAAATTGCCTAATGGTTATAGTTCAAATATTAGAAATAATATATCTATGGAAGATCTTAAGTTTCGTAACATTAAATCACATGATTTCCATTTTCTCATGAAACAAATCCTTCTGATAGCATTGTGTCATGTGCTACCAAAAGTAGTGTGAAACACCATTTGTAGGTCTTGCTTAATTTTTAGGCGAATTTGTGCAAAAATGGTGGATCCAACAAATCTTGAAAACTTAGAAGATGATATCGTGGAGACATTCTGCTTACTAGAAAAATATTTCCCCCCCCTCATTCTTTGATATAATGATACATTTGACTATACACTTGGTACGAGAGTTACGTTTTTGTGGTCAAGTTGCATATTGATGGATGTACCCTTTTGAAAGGTTAGTGAAGTTTTACAGTGTACAAATCCACATAAATTCCAACATATTATTTTCATCTAGTACATCGCTAACAAATCTTTATTCATACTTTTCATTTGACTGCAAGTTTGATGTGTTTTTTTTTCGTGAACATGAAAGTTTACAAAAGTTATGTGAAGAACAGGAATAAGCCCGAAGGGTGCATAGCTAAAAACTACATTGTGGAGGAATCCATCAAATTTTGTGTTGGATATGTTGAATGTATGGAATATATTGGAAGCATGCCTAATATAAATGAGGCTTGGGATGATGAAGACGGAGAGCTTATCACTATGGGAAGGCCTTATCTAGTGGGCCTTCTATTGGATTGGATAATATCATTTTTTTACAAGCCCATAGGTGGGTCTTGCACAACATAGATGAAGTTCAACCTTGGATAAAGTAAGTAATAAGAATAAACTTATAAAACCATTTATTAGAATATATTTAAATAGTTTTAAAATGATGTTCATTGAAATTACTGAAATTAGGATGCGCCTAAGTGAAATCACCAATAAAAATATCCAAGCCCAAAAGGATGAAGCCTTGCTACAAAAGCTCCACAACCAACAATTTGATGATTGGATAAGAAAATAGGTAACGATGTGTTCCTTATATTATAATTATTTATAATTCATTGAACGGGACTATTATGATGTATGAACTAAGGATCATTTTATGTAGTTTGAAATTGCATGGTTTTCTAATGACATTTAATAATTTGTAGGTGGAAGGAAAATAAAATATTTTTGATACCCTTAAATGGTTGGCACGTGGCCCAAGGAAATATGCAACTAAGTATGAGGGCTACTTAAGCAATGGGTGTATATTTCATATCAAAAGAATAGAGAATATTACAACCGGCCAAAATATTGGTGTGTCCATAGATGCACAAACATTAATTAGATCAAGTGCAAAAGACAAGAATCCAATATGTCAAACGACAACATATTATGGAGTGATCCAAGAAATAATCATATTGGACTACTATTGTGTGAAGTATCCCTTATTAAAATGTGATTGGGTAGATGTACACAAGAATAATGGAATGAAAGTTGATGAAATTGGTTTCACAATGGTGAATCTAAAGAGATTATTAACTAAGGATAGAGTGCAAGATGATCCATTTATTCTAGCATCACAAGCGAAACTAGTATTCTATGTACAAGATAATGTAGAGAATGATTGGTGTGTAGTTATGACATGTCCTCCAAAGGGATTAAGAAATAGTAACACATATGACTTGGAGTATGAAGATCTATTGAGTGTTGTAGACTATGAAGGGACAAAATGCAAACATGATGAAGCTACAACTAATGGTGACATGGATTATGTTCGACAATATTGTGAAGGTCAATGGTGGGATGTTGATAAATAAGTAATATTTATTATTTATGTATCCATTCTCATTTAATTGTATCTATGAAATTGAAAATTAAATTTTTATACTCTTAATTGTTGTGAATGTGCATCTACCAATTAGTTGACTATATTGTTTACTTGAATGCAATTGTTAATTTTTATGAAAAATGTGCATATTGAAAATGTTTTTGATATAAATTTTGAATATTTTCAAAGTCTACGTACATGTCATTCAATTTTTAATGCATATGAAGGGGATCACTACTAAACTTCTTCAAGGAAAGTCGTGCCATGTTTTTTTTAGGTTTCCTTTGGTCATATCTACATGCATAATATAATCCTATTTGCTAGTCCGTAGGGGGATTTCCCACCACAATAGAATTGGCGACCATACTAGGGAAGTCTATAGGGTTCCTGGGAATATTTTCGGGTAGTTTTAAAAGACTGGTTTTCTTTCCTATTTTTTGAAGTTTCTGCAAAGTCTGAGCTAGCAGAGAGTCTGGTTTTCCATACCAGCTATCTCTGTTATTTGCTTGACTATGTTTTTTCAAGACCCACAGAGGTACACGCGACCTACTTAACGTCTGTATGCATGTACTCGCACCCTACTTTATTACAAGTCACGTGTAAATGCTAGTTGAAGAAGTAGCAGTAGCGTGTAGATTCCAGAGAATTTTTTAGGCAACCATCCTCTTCCCTATCAGAATTAGTCTTTCTCAAGGGTTTTATGGAACTCTTTCTAAGTATTGGTTGTTTCCAATCTCATCTCAGATTGGTTTGTTTTACGAATTTTTTTCTTACATTGTTTTCTTTTTTCTGTTAAGGAGAGTGTCTAAGCCTTCAAGAGATCCTAGTTCTCAATATCAGTGGTCTCTTTCTGGTTTGGATTGTCTGTTTTTATTTGTTTCATAGTTTTAGAGATACACACAGCCTATATAATGTTAGGACATGTGTACATGCCCTCTGCCTTTACACAGCTCACATGCATACGCTTGTTGTTGGATTGTCAGTAGTGTGCTTGTGCAGGATAGTTTTTGTTGAGGATAAGGAAGTCATCCTTTCCCTTGACAAGAGTTATACCTCTCAGGTTTTTGAATCTCTATCCTAGCAGTCAATAGCTTAGGGTTGATCTTAGCCTTAGCTTTCTCTTTTCATTTAAAAGTTGTCATTAAAAAATTTTCTTTAGGGTTTTTAGACAAGTGTGAGAGTCCTTTTTTAAGTTGCTAGTGTGTGATTTATTGAAGTGATTCTTTGTGATCTGCGATTAGGCCATAAATTTTTTCTTGGTTTTTGACTGGTTTTTATTTTTCCTTTTTGCTTTATCATCATTCAAATAAATAAAAAAAAATCTCTTTCATTTTCTTGTTTGGTTGAAAAGTGTGGTTTTGCATTAGTAACCAAGGAAAAATATTTGTTTTCTTAAGTTCTTGATAGTTTACTTAGATCATTAGTCGTAGTCAAGTGAAATCCTTATTTAAGTTTTCTGATTCAAAAGATCTTAGAAAAATAAAAAAACAAAAAAACAAAAAATTTGAAAAAGTTGTTGAAAGTTTGCGTTAAGTGAAATTTTTTGTTTCCATCTTTATGTTCATTTTTTACTTTTGTCTTTCAAACATCATTAGTTTCACTTTCATACCCCTTGACATAAGACAAGCCATAAAATTAATGCTAAATCTAAAATTGATTAGACTTTTATGTTTGTAGGGTTAACCAACTAGTTCAGGACTAGGGCCTTCGATTAGGTTGGAGACGAAACTCTTCAAGGCCATTAAAATCAAACATTGGAGTCTGAGTTAGGGAATGTCCAAGTCTAGTATCATGAAAGTTATCCGGGACCCCCCCCCTAACACAAGGGATAAACATGAGGTCACGCGTGGAAAGGTAGCGGAGATAACCCCTCCAAAGCTGGACCAATCGTAGTGTAGAACACATATAGAGGGCTTGTTTTGGGATTTCGTCGATTGCATTTTCCATGGGGCTTCATGGGTCTTGAATCCATTCGAGGTCCTCAATTTCCTTTCAGACCACTTGCTTTTGATACCCTTGACAGGTTTTGGGATCGATACCCTGCTCATTGTGGTCTACCCGACTTTCGACTGTACCCACCTGGTAACTGTTCACGTGCTGGCAACCTAGTTGCCTATCTTTTTTAGGGACATACACAGGTGACTGTGGGGGTATACCGCGATACCTAGGATATACATCGGGCCACTCTTTGTAGAGTATACCTGGAGGGTTCTTCCATTTTTGAGTTGCACTTGCACCAGTAAGTTTCTCTAGTGGTGGTTGTTGTAACTGTTCTTCCAATTAATTTAGTGTTTTCCTGTCTTATCTTCCAGGGACTTTTTTAGTGTGTGTTGTTTTTGAATGGTTATAATATCCTAGTGTGTCTTTGATCTTCTCACACAGTGGTGGATCACAATTTCCACCAGTCATTAAGGCTTCTTGGCCTACCACTGGTTACACTGGAGCTACCCCCGCCACCACTGAGGCAAAAGATAGACCAACAAGGGTCTTTTGAAGCGATGGGGTCACAAGAAATTGTGCCCAACCAACATCGAGAGGAATCGACTATTTTAGACCTTGGAGTGCAAGCTTTTGGTCTGGTTGAAATCTCCACCACTGATCTTTTGGCACCCACCATCATACCAATTCATCCTTACGAGTGTCAGACAATGTCGCACACAGCAATGGAAACAAATGTTGTTACTCCTTCTAGGAATTCTTCAATTCCCACTATGGTTGTCACCACAGGAGAGTTTCCACCTCCTAACCCACCATCACCGGTCCGAGCCACCATGGTCTCAACCACCTCTACATCGCAAAGTGGTTTGATCCCATCTTTGGCGGCGGAGACAACCCCTTTCACACCAAGTGTGACAGGCCCTCCGTTCTCATACAGGATGCCCAGTTCAGGGACAAGTCCCGTACTTTCCTACTCCACTTCATAGAATTCAAGTCTGGGGGCAGGGAGCTCTAACACTCCTCTACAAGGACACATGGGGGGCACTCCTACTCCTTTTAATGCTTTCCCTTATGGGGGAGGTCATATACCTCCTTCATCCAATTCACTCGGTGGCACGCATCAGCAATCCGTCAGGCCACCTGCACACCATAGTTTACTTGGAGCGAGGAGTCAAGGACCACCTTCGCATAATATGACGGTAGGTTCGACACCATTTTCTTTGTTCGGTGTGTTTGGTAACAATTCCTTCTCATCAGCTACTTTCCCAACAAGGGGAAACCCCAGTTTCGGACAACCTATTCCTATGCAGGGTACTATTCCTGCACAGGGGGCACACCCAGGAACTTCTTCTGTAGCAGGGCCTTGGAATTCTTGGCAGGGATCAATTCCCTTGTTAGGAATGTCAATATAGGGTAATTCTTTCCACAATCAATGGAACCCCGGAAAAAGCACTATGCCTATCCCCATGGGACCGACATGGAGCAATCCTTCCCAAAGTCCTTCAAATGTAATGCATGCCCAACCATCTATGTCCTATTTCAGAAATCAACTGATGATGTCTCCTCACATGCAAAATCCATATGCTAGCCATGGCCATGGTTTCTACCAGAACCCAGGCCAGCAGCCGAACTTTTCCTGGCAACCTATTGCCAGTCAAACTCCAGGCCCCTTTTTCCCAGGTTATCACCAACAACCCAAACTACCTTTCTTGGCAACTTTGCATTTTCTAGACTTGACAAGGTTGTTTAATGACCCTATCTGTCATGATCCGTGTTGGCCTCCTATGGTGACAAAGTTGCCTTCATACATACCAAAGTTCAAATACAAGCCTAACGAAGATCCAGGAGATGTGACTACCTTCCATCTTTGGTGCTCATCTAACTCGTTGAAAGATGACTCCGTACAGTTGCGATTTTTTCAATGTACTCTCATTGGGAGTGCCGCAAAATGGTACATTGAGCTCGATCACTCAAGATACTCTTCCTTCGGTGAACTAGCTATGGCTTTCCTAAACCATTTCCAGTTACCTGTGAGATACGACGTTGGCACCAAATTGCTGGCCAATTTCTCATAAACAAAAGTGGACCATATCTCTGATCGCATTCGAGAATGGAGATGCAGAAAGAGTTTAATTAAGGTACCAGTCCCACCATCATTCCTGTTCGAGTGGTTTCTTAAGTCTTTGGTCCCACAGTTTTCCAAAGACGTCGTGACGTCGGGAGTATTTTCCGAAGAGGATGCCATCATGAGAGCTCAACAACTTGAGATCATCTATTCTCAGTCTAGTTTATTATATGAGATCTTTCGAGATGTGCCACGCTCAATACTTGATAACACCAGACAGAGAGCTGGACCACATGCCGATGGTATTGTTGGTTCAGCACAAACAAATCCTGCTAAGCAATTAATGAAGTAGTTGCAATAGTTGTCTATACAACACACAACGGCCAGCCAAACTATTTCTTTGGTTGCTCCCCCTACCAAAATGTTGGATGTACATATAGTGCAATTAAGTAATCCAAAGGCCACCCAGCAGCCTGAAGGAAAGAAAAAACAATGAAAGAAGGGTAAGGGGGATAAAAAACCTACCGATAATGCTGGCGGGACAACACTAAGAAATGAAAGGCGAGGTATCCAAGAAAATTATGCACGAAAGACCACCTGACCCATCTATGTCCTTGGCTTGCAGAAGCCCAAAAGTTTGTGACACAACAATAGCATGTTTTGTTAACCAATCCATTTCAACATGGGCAAAATCTAACTCAAACCTCCTCAAGCACAGAAGGGGGCAGCCAAGGACCCTCTCCGTCTTCAACCAACCCCACATCCATGAATGTATATATGGTGAAGGATGATGCTTTTATGTCGACTAGAGCACATGACTATAGTAAACCAAGCAATTTTGAGAAGGGAAAAGAAGCCAAACTCCTATCTCTTCCTCTACAGATTGAGAAGATGTTGGGTGAAACAATGACACACATCCCCAAAGGTGCGTTCAAAAAATCTTCTCACAACCCAAATGAAATGGCTACCAAGAACTATTCTGTGGTGGAAGATTTACCACAAACCCCATGTGCGATGTCCTCTTTGGAGGTCCTCCAAAGATGCCCTTCCTAAAGGAAAGCCTTGTTAACCGCTTTAGGATCTACCGAGACTTGTAATTTGGGTACAATCATGTTGGATACAACCGACCTAAAACCTCATATGCCTTACCATGTAGTGTTTCAGATAGTAGTGTTTTACCCCACAAAAAATTTTACTCGGAATATCTTCTACACAGTGTTCGATGAGGGAGCCTCGACATGCGTTATGTCATTGGCATATTGGAAGGCCATTGTTAAACCCATTTTGTCTCTGTCACCTACTCTCCTCACTGCTTTCGATGGTCATTCATTCCGACCACATGGTATCATTCCCTCTTTCCCCATGCAGTTAGGAGGGAAGACCATGTGTGTCGAGGTAGAGGTAGTCAATGCTCTCCTCGACTATAACCTCTTGTTAGGAAGGAGTTGGACTTATGCCATGCAAGTTTTGGTTGCTACAATGTTTTGGGTCTTGTTGTTTCCACACGAGGGCTGGATAGTAACCATCGATCAATTATCTTTCTCTAGACCTGACCCTTCATTGGGGGCATCCACAGTCCCGATGATCGATAATCCTCAACCAGTTGTCGTCAACGTAGGGGTTGGTTTGTGCCCATATTTGATGGGTACCTTCAATTACCCACCCCCTCAAGGTGATATCAAGTTTATATCCACTCACCACAAGGTTGATATTTTTCAAGTTTCGTCATTCTGCACAACTTACTTCGATGATCCGTGGATAATTCCTTCCCCATCAACCATGATGGATGGGACAGGGCACCCAGGCATGTCCATGACTTTGTCTGTAGCTGAATTAGCATACTCTTTAGTCCAGCAAGCTTCAACCAACACTGATCCAACTCCCGCACAAGAGTTTGATCCACTTCTTGAGCCTATTTGGGCTCAGGGTTCTCTTGCTCACATTGATTCATTAGACTTAGTATTTCCCACTAATGAAGCTATAATTGAGGCAGTGACTTAGTCAAATCCCTTATATGGAGATATCCTTATCTATCTATAGACTTTGAAGTTCCCCACCACTACTTCTCGTGATGAGCGTCGACGCATACGCCATCAAGCTAAGAATTATCTTATACTTGATGATACATTGTATCAGAGAGGTGTAGACTACATCCTATGCCGATGTCTCACTCATGACGAAGCAGTTATCATGCTTAATAATTGCCATACTGAATCTTGTGGAATTCATTTGTCTGGGTTGGCAACAGCCCAAGAGATTCTATGAGCAGGTTACTTCTGGCCGACACTTATCAAAGATTGTATCGAATTGGTCAAGAAGTGCCATCCGTGCCAAATCTTCTCTCGGAAGATGAGGACACATCCCGCTCCCATGTTTCCTGTCATCACAGTTGGTCCCTTCACCAAGTGGGGGATTTATTACACTACATGCAACCCTCCTTTAGCAAGGGGGCACCACTATATCATCGTATCTATAGACTACGTCATGAAGTGGGTTGAGGCTATGCCAACATTTAAATATGATGGAGAGACTGCAACTCTCTTTTTATTCAACCAGATAATAGCAAGGTTCGACGTACCAATGGAGATTGTCACTGACCATGGCAGTCACTTTCAGAACCAAATGATTACTGAGTTAATGTCAAAGCTTGTGTTTTTTACCCATGATTTTGGTCGTCATGATGATGTATTGATGATGGTGTACTCAGGCTCTTCATAAGAACTTTCTCTTGAGAAAACTTACTTTCATCTCTTCCCAGAAAACTCATTTTTGAAGAAGGTCTGGAGGTTGCTAATATATTTGGGTGTGAGAATGACCTATTCTCACAGGCTGCTTTAAGCCAGGGTGTGAACCTCTCGCACTGTGTTGAATAGCCAGGGTGAGAAATCTTCCTAAAGCATGGAAAAAGATGAATTCTCGATGTTTCTAGAAGGGAATCTTCTAGAAGAATGGGTTGGCATTCGAATGGTTATCCTTGTACTGGATTCCCTGATATTTGGGGATCATTCTTATCCAATTAACTATCTCATTCTCTCCTATATATTGAGGGAATTCTCATGGAAAAGGTTAAGCAAGATTCATTGGAGAATTGGTGAAAGAATTGTGTGAAGGACTTAGCCTGAACAGTAGCTTGGAGACTCTAGCAAGTCTATCAAGAGGATTTGATCTTCTTCATACAAAGATTGAGCAAGTGTGTGTGTTGGAGCCAAGAGTCATCAAAAGGAAGCTTACGACATCAAGGCGATCAGGTTGTAATATTTACTTTCAATCAATATGATACAGTGGCATGTCCCTTTCCCATAAAGCTATTCTCACTTTATTGTGTAATTTCTTGATCATACACATAAGTTGACTGTTGAATATATTTTGCTATCTTCAGTTTGGTTGGTTTTTGTTGTCTTGGTCTTGACCTCACGAGAGCACTAGAGTGAAGTGGGAACAACAGAGACCCTAGGAAGCGATATTAAGGTATGTTACTTGTTTCTTCCTACTAGATAATTCAATGGTCAAAACTTAGGGAAAGAGTCATGTCCTGTCCTGTTTTGTTCTAGATCCAGGTGGATCTAGGGAGATCTATTAGTGTCTGCACCTACCGATTAGTCCGATAACAAAATTGGTGACTCCATTGGGGATCATTCCATTTTCTTTGTGGATTTTGGTGTTTTTCCGTGGCCATTTGCTCTTGTTTTAATTTTCTCCTTTCCTATCAATCTCTGAGTCTTCAGGATATCCTGATAGACCCTCTGGGTCCAAAGGCCTTTTCAAATTTTGTTTCGTTTTCCAAATATTTGACTAGTTTCAGAGGTTCTTGCACTGTACTTCACTATATCCTGCAAGAATATATAGAGTTCACATCCTGCCTTTAAGTTCAGTTCGAGGTTCTCACACTCTGCTCAAGGGCCACCTGCGAGAATCACTAATTCTCACACTGTGTAACACTCTCAGCCTGCGAACACATTTTTTCAAACTTTTGGATTTGAGTTTTGGCATCTTCAACTGCCTAGATCAGTCTAGGTTCCTCATAAGAGTTTCTTTGGCCATTGATTGATGTCTTTCTTGTCTTCATTTTCATGCATGGATAGTCTTAGGATTTCCAAGGATTTTCTTGTCACTTCTATCTTGACTTTTGTTTCTTGAATTTTATTGGCAAAACCATACTCTCTGATTTTTAGAATCTGAGTCTGTTTGATTAGTTAAGAACTGGTGATTGGTTGAAAGTTGAGTTTTCTTGGTCTTCATCATTTGCTTATTGTTTGAAAAAAAACTTTTCTTATGCAATTGAAAAGACTAGATTGGTTTGCTTGTTATTTTTGTTTTCATTGAAAGAGTGGTTTGGGTTTTTATCATTGCTTGTTCATTGGTTTTTTATTTTCAGTACTCTCACTATCATGGTGTGGGTCCTTTTTGAAAAGTGAACAAACGTTTTTCTTTCAAAAAATCTTTTTCGTCTTCTAAAACATTGAAAATCAATTGTTGAAATTATTGAAAAAGACACAATAGAGAATTGGTGTTGATGCGTAATTTGTTGCATTTGCATTTTAAAGGAAATTGTATTGTAGTTCAAAGTTGATCTGGAAAACTTTCTCTTTCTCTCCCATACATAGGATTCATCGAACGAAAATTGTTATAATTCATTCTCATCCATGCATTGTTGGTTCAGAGTCATACAACATAAGTTTTATCTTCGTTTCCTTTGAGTAAACAACAGCTCTTAATAACACTGCACAATTGTAAAATTTATCTAGTAACTCTTTTCTAGGGATCTATTACACCAACATTTAGCTAGGCTAGCGCTTTGGA
>JASDQU010011782.1:149257-178990 GCA_032191745.1 Picea mariana
CTTATTGTTGGTGGTGACCTTAGTGGCCTATATTTCTAGGTTCTTACATGAGGTGACTATGAAGGGAAAAGTCTTCACGGTACCTGGAATTGACGTTGACCAAACTCACTCGGGCTCCTTGGAGGGTATACCCACGATTATGTGTGGGAGCTTGCACCAGGGTGTAAGTCCGTTAAGCATGTCAACAGCGTAACTTTTCCACCCTAGCCCAGCCCCTTCTCATCTCATTATTGCGACATTGGATTTCATCACCAACTACTGCCTTCAAAATTAGAAGGTCTTGTTTTCTTGGTGTTGCTTCATAGATTTTGTTTACTAGCACGTGTTGTTTGTTTTTCGAAGTTGAACATAGGATTTTCTTCACGAAGTTTGTCACTCGTTTACAATATATCCTCCATGTCATTCACGTAGAATGCAGGGTTTATCTCCAGAGCATCTGGAAGGTTCTCAACCCTTGCCTACAAGTACACCTGAAGGCTCTCCCTGGCAAAGTGAAGTCCCAGTCGTCACCACACCGCAAGTGGAATGCACTGACTCTCTAGAATATTTTCGAATTACAAATACTCGAGAGGACTTTCGACTTCACCCCGATTCTGAGAGACTTTTTATGCGAGCAAACTCTTCCGGAGACTTAATTTTTGTGTATTCTGGATCTCCGACTAGACCTGGGGACCAAGATCCTTTTTGGTCTACGGGCGTTTTTCGACGGGACCTTTTTGGTCCAGGATCACCTGTGATTTCCGAAATCAACCCATGTGTGATTTCCAAAATCTCTAGTACAAAGACAATACCATTGAGCACCGCTTATCACTTTACCGTCCCTGCCGAAATGGCCCATCTCACAACTACTATGAGTGTTCCAACCGGGTTTACTACGGTTAGTCTTGCTCCCATCAACACACCACGAACGCCCAATGTCACTCCAACACTACCACCTGGATATCGTGAGTTGAATGCTTCCATTCCTACTCTTGCGCAAACTCCATTCGGCTCTCCTGGTGGTCCTTCTTCTTCTGGGCACTCTCTTCCCAGTTTTATTCCAACACTCCCTCAATTTCCTTTTGCAGGACTTTCCTCGTCTTCCACTGGTAGTCTTAATCCTAGTGGCGCTATTCCATCATTCACTCCAAATTACCAGTTTCTGGTTAGTGGACAATTTAACCAAGGTGGTCTGACTCAACCCCCTCTTAGTGGGAAAATTCCTTTTGGAACACAAATCCCAATTGGAACACAACACCCAATTGGAACATTGCCCCCAATTGGAACACCACCTTCGATGGGAGGACTGACCCCACCTTATGGCCAAAACATACCTCCCTCCTTAGCCCACTATTGGAATCAGTTGATTAAACATCCTCCTCAATTGATTGGGGAGCAGCAGTTTCCCGCTGCATCTGTAATACCTCCCAGTATGGCCCAACCATATCCAGGTTCGTTCAATCCCATTTGGGGGGTGAATGCTCAAACTCAAGCCCCTATTCCAGGGTATACTCCTATGAGCTACTATCCTCTCCAACCACCATCGAATATGCCTGGGTCTTCACATTATATGCAGACTGCTTATGGTCCTACTGGTTTGCTGACAGGGTTTCCTCCCCAAAGCCACCAGTACCCGTAGGTGAATCGACAGTTACCCTTTCTCGACACTTTGGATCTTCCATATTTTTCAAGGATTTTAAATGATCCTATTTGTCACTCTCCCCAGTGGCCTGTTATACTAGCCAAGCTTCCATCGGACATATCTAAATTCGATGGCAAAGTGGGAGAGGACCCCAACAATCACATTATGACTTTTCACCTATGGTTCTCATCCAACTCATTGATGGATGACTCTATTCGTTTATGTATTTTTCAATGAACCCTCACAGGTTCTAATGTGAAGTGGTATATCAAATTGCCACGAGGTTTCTTCTCTGACTTCAACACCCTAGCTATGGCTTTCCTTACGCATTACTAGTTACCGATCTGTTATGACACGAGGACCAATATTTTGACTTCCTTCAAACAGAATAAAGCTACTCATATATCCGATCACATCCATGAGTGGCGAAGGAGACGACATCTCATTAAAATTTAGCTCCCCGATCAGTTGCTGGCAGAGTGGTTCACAAAGTCATTTGTGAATGACATCGGTAAGGACATTGCCATGGGTGGTGTAGTCATGGAAGAGTAAGCTATAATTCGTGCTCAATATCTTGACCTCATTTACTCACAAACAAGAACCCTTTATGATTTACTACCTGACTTACCTCGTCCTAATACTTCCAGCACTTCAAATACTCCAGCTACCTCACATGCAGCTGACGGTGTGATTGGCTCTTCCCAGGCCCAACCACATTCTACCTCAATAAAAAACCCCAAATCTACTTCTTCTAATGTTCAAAATGCTCCATCTCCTGCCCCTCCCACCAGCAAGACTTTTGAGGTAAATGTAGTCCAATCTACCCCAGCCAGTAAAAACAAATCTAAAAAGGCGAGAGGTAAGAATAAGGAGGGAAAAAATAATTCTCAAGCAGAGCAAACCAAAACTACCCATGTTGACGATTGGGATAAGTGCAAACCATGATACCCTTGTCTTATTTGTGGTGATGATCACTACATGAAGGATTTTCCATGACATGTCGAGGTCACTAAGTTCCTTCAAGGAGCTCCAAAACCACCTGCACCAGCTGTCTTGTCCCAACCTTTCCTGTCTCAACAACAAGCTCAGTTGGTCATCCATGACCAACCCTCATCTTCTACCACCTCCTATGTTTCGATGTGTACTGGAGATTCTAAGCAGAGCAACATTGCACTCACTACTCGAGCCAAATATTATTCTCCAACTAAGGAGAAGGTTGATGATTTACCCCCTTCCTTGGTACAACCCTCTCCCACGACTCCACCTACCAATGGTCCTCTTAATCTCAAACAAACGAGACTCAACACAGTTTTGCGTCCCCCCCAAAGGGCATCGTTCGAAAATCGGCTTTCAATCCTCATGCTTGTGTGGCCCAGAACTACAGCATTGTTGAAGATCTACCCCTAGCACCTTCTGCGATGTCATCCCTTGATGTCCTTCAAACTTGTCCCGCACAACGAAAGGCACTATTGAAATCTATCGATGGAATTGAACCGATGGATACGCATTTAATAATATTTGACTTGGAAGATCACATTCCAAGGTTACCCCCTCAACTCGCATTCCAGATCCAAGTGATTGTCTCTAACAAAAACATTTGTCAAACCGTTATCGATAAGGGTGCCTCGACGTGTGTCATGTCTCTTGCTTGCTGGAAAGCCATTGTCTCTCCTTCTTTGAATGAATCCCATAACACTCTTAAAGCCTTCAATGTCTCTAGTTTTAAGCCCTACGGTGTTCTTCCTTCATTTCCCATCACGTTAGAAGGCAAAACTATCCAAGTCGAAGAGGAAGTCTTTGATGCTCCCCTTGATTATAATCTTCTGCTTGGCCGCAGCTGGATCGATTCCATGCGCGTAGTTGTGTCGACCCTTTTCCGTGTGGTACGTTTCCCACATCAAGGTAACGTTGTCACCATCGATCAACTAGCCTTCTTCAATTCCGATACCCGTACTGGCAATGTTTCGTTTATCGCTAAAACCCCACTGGGTTATGAGAACGTCGGTGTAGGCCTTCTCAAGGACTCTTCGTTAATGGGTACTTTCCCCATTCCACCACCCGATGTTCCACGCTCATCGGTTGCTTCCATCAACATGATCTCCACCTTGCCTCACGAACTTCCTATGTCTCACGACCCCTGGATAGTACCTGACCCTGGAGATCATCTTCGTTTTGGTCATGAAATGTCGTTAAGTCCAGTTGAATCCACCTATCAGGCCATTCAATCGGCAACACCTTCTACCCCCTCTCTTGCTAAGTTGTCTCATGATACTTTCAGTGTCGTTTTTCCCACAGACGAGATAATCATGTCTATCATAGAGGACACCCCTTGGGACGATGGGCATCATCGTTCCATCCTCTTTCTGGAGCAGCATACCCTTGAGAACTACCAATGGATTTTGACCCTATCGACTGTTGTCATTATCTCGACTGTTCCTGAGTCTGCACACGATGTGTTTTCCAAAGGGAACTCAAGCAATATCTCTCCCACTATTCCCCTTGACATATCCGTCAAACCTGGAATCGTCAAAAATGTCCATATGGGAGATTCGTGTTCCCCTAATGAAATAGTCACCTATACGTCCCTTTTCAAAGAGTTTTGTGACATCTTCGCCTGGAGCTATGAAAAAATGTCGGGTATCGACCCTGAGATTGTGATACATGAGATCAAGACATACCCCGATGCTAAACCCATCCGACAATGCCTTCATCCAGTTCACCCACGTAAAGCGGCTGCTATAAAACTCAAAGTCGAGAAACTTCTGAAAGTTGGCTTTATTTATTTGGTGGCTCTCACCGACTGGGTTTCCAATCTTGTCCCAATTGATAAGAAACAAGGCACCATTCTTGTATGCGTTGATTATAGGGGTATCAATAAAGCTTGTCCAAAAGACAACTTTCCTACCCCTTTCGTCGATCAGATTGTTGATGACTGCGCCGGAAGTGAAATCTTCTCTCTCATGGATGGTTTCTCCGGATATAATCAAATCAACATCGTTCCTGAGGATCAACATAAAACTGCTTTTATTTGTCCTTGGGGTACTTTTGCCTATCGAAAACTTACTTTTGGTCTCAAGAACACTGGCACAACTTTTCAACGTGCTATGTCTTATGCTTTCCATGATATCAAGCACATCGTTCAACCATATTTGGATGATTTACCTGCTCATTCCATGCACAGAGTCGATCACCCAACCCACCTCCAAGCCATTTTCATTCACTGTCGGTTCTACCGTATACGTTTGAATCCTCATAAGTGCGTTTTAGGTGTGGAATCCGATCGTATTCTAGGTTTTATCATTTTGGGTCAAGGGATCCGGGTGGATCCTTTAAAGGTTGAGGTGATCCTTAATCTACCTCCAACTTCTACACTTCGCCAATTGCAAAGTTTGCAGGGGAAAGTGAACTTTCTTCATCGTTTTATCCCAAATTACGTCGAGATAACTCGTGGATTTATGCGTCTATTAAAGAAGGATTCAGAGTTCGTCTAGGATACCATTTCCAACAATTCTTTTGAAGCTTTGAAATTGTCCCTAACACGTGCTCCGCTTCTCTTTCCCCCCAATTACAGTCGCGATTATTTCCTTTATCTTGTTGCTTCGGAGTAAACTATTGGTATGGTCCTCGTCCAAGAGTATGATGCTAATGATGAACATGTTATCTACTACTTGAGTTGAAGTCTCATGCCTACTGAAATAAAGTATTTACATGTCGAGAAAATGGCATTGGCTGCCATCCAAGCCATCCAACACTTCCGACACTATATCCTCTCACGCAAGACTACGGTGATTTCTCATTGGAACCCTATGCAACACATTCTTACATGTCAATTGCTAGGGGCCAAATACTCCAAATGGATTGTGATACTCCAAGAGTTTGACTTGGAATTCGAACGTGCCAAGTCCAAGAAGTCCTTAGTTTTTGCTGAGTTGATATGCAACTTTCCCCATTCTGCAACGGAAAATGTAGCAGCTGATTCATTACCCGATGAATCTCTTTTCCTTATTAGCACTGATGATCTTTGGTATGTGGATATCATTATATATCTCCAAACCCAGACTTTTCGACCAACTTTGTCTAGTACTGACCGACGTCGCATATACTATCAAGCTCGTCAATACATTATCCTCGGGGATACTCTTTATCGTTGGGGGATTGACTCTGTTTTTCAACGTTGCCTAATGTTTGACGAAGCTGAGAAAGATCTGAATGACTGCCATTTTGGAGCATGTGGTGGTCATATGTCTGGGTATGCAGGGTATGCTACTGCTCAGAAGATCTTACGCAAAGGGTATTTTTGGCCTTCTTTGTTTAACCACTGCATAATCACCGTTCAAAAATGCCATGCTTGCCAAACCTATAATCAGAAGATATGGTCACATCCCACTCCTCCTCACCATGTGGTCTTAGTTGGTCCCTTTGCGAAATGGGGATTGATTTCATGACATGTCACCCGCACTCAGTCGGGGGGCATAGTTACATCATTGTAGTCGTTGATTACTTTATGAAATGGGCCAAGGCGATGCCAACATTTGACAACACTGGAAAGACCGTAGCCTTATTCATTTTTAATCACGTTATAGCTCATTTTGGTGTTCCCCAATCTATCTTCATTGATCACAGTAGCCACTTTAGAAATTTTATGATGTCTGAACTTACTAAAAAGTTAGGTCTTTGCCATGATAACTCAATGCCCTATTATCCACAAGCCAACGAACAAGTCGAAGCGATTAACAAAGTTCTCATAACTATGCTCCGATGAATGATAGGGATTCATAAAACAAGTTGGCACACAATGTTGTTTTCGGCATTGTGGGCGTACCAGACATCCGTCAAGTCTACTATTGGGTTTACACCTTTTTGGTTAGTCTATGGTGTGGAAGCCATTCTCCCTATTGAATGTGAGATACCCTCTTTAAAACTAGTTGTTGAACTCCTACCCAACACTTCTGCTGAGGAAGAACGTCTATTGTATCTTATGTGATTAGACGAAACTCGACGCAATGCTACCCTAGTCATAAAAGCTCAGAAAAAGCATGTCAAGGCCCAATACAACAAACATGTCAAGCCTCGCGTATTCTCCGAAGGTGATCTTGTTCTTCTCTGTGATCAAGATCGACATATGCTAGGGGCTGGAAAATTCGAAGCCATGTGGCGAGGTCCTTATATCGTTCGACGAGTTTTGGAAAAAGGAGCCTATGAGTTAGTATATTACGATGGTATCCCTTTGAGTGAACCCAGGAATGGGTTGTACTTGAAGAAGTACTATGCATGAAATCATCTGTGCACAAATACTTGTATTTTTATTGTATCATACATCTTGTGTGTTACTATAGCTTGCTTTTGTCGTTATCCGGTCTCTACCCTTATATGAGGTTGTGTTTGATTTCCAGATGTCGGAGTCTTCGCTACCCTATATTGGCTTCGCTGATGGCACTAGACGTAGTACTCAGAACCTTGCTTTCACTGCATGGGCAATTTACGCCCCTACGAGGTGTATTCCTCAACTGTGCGACCAACAACATTACAGAGTATAGCGTTGTTATTGAATTATTGGTTGATGATATCTCACTCAGAATTCATCATTTGGTTGTGTGACTTGATTCGCAGCTTGTAGTACTACAGTTAAGTAATGTCTATACTATTCGAAGTCGTACATTGTTATGGGTGTATTTGCGAATTCACCTCCTGGAACATTATTTTGATTACATTGAATATCAACATATTCCTGTATGTCTAAATACATTAACAAATGCATTGGCTAATTATGTATTAGACAGACATTTGAATCATTTATAAATCAATCACATCAATATTTACACAACACATGATAAACTAGTAGAAGCCATCTGTATATATAATGTTCAAAAGAGTTTTTACAAAAAGTTTGTCCGAAGACCAAAATGTCAAAATCTGAAGCTCATAGTTTCTACAAAGTGATGTCATGGATGACGTTCATGGTAACACACAACTGCCTGAGCAACTCTACGGAGCAGTCAACTCATGGAACCTGACACTCCTATAGTATGGCGTTGATTGCGTCGTGGAACCTCTTCAAGAGGCATGTATGGAATATCTGTTGTCATGCCCTCTAGATTTTGTTCCACTACTTGATAATCCTCAGCATATTGTGGCGCTGCCGCTACCTCTCCTCGCCACTGAATGGGAGAAGTACCAGGAGGTCGATAAGGTACAACATCTATGTCATCAAAAATGAATTTTGTATTTATTCTTTGGATGAACATATAAAAAAAAAATTGAATATGATAAAAATTCACAAAAACATTTAAAAAGGAAAAAATGTGTGTACTTCTTACCAAGTTCCCCCTACTGAGCATCCTCTGGTAGTACTAAGTCCAGATCTCCTCGGAAATCCAACCCAGCATAATCATAGTCATCAACCATCAACATCTATGGTTGAATCCAGTCAAAGAAAGTATCATCATACTTGATTATCAGTCCAGCTATGTGACGGGCCATGAGCCGACACCATCTCAACATCCTTGGATCCTTGGGAGCCGGTAAATTCCACTCAACCTGCAGCCTCAGTAATGGAACCCTCTCAAGGAAGAAGGACACTAACAAAGATCTGTACTTGAATTTCTTTAGGTCACCTCGTCTGCATTTGGTCAACTGCTTTTTTATACTATGAAGCACAGCATCTGCCCAGTTGAAAACCCGAGGTTCAGTACACTCCATGGCATACTGGAAGTAACTCTATAGCACCATGTGAGGAGCGAAATTCCCAGCCATCTGAGTTATGGTGAATAGGATAGTACAGAGGGTCAAATCTCGTACCCCCCAAAGAGCTACTTTTCCTTTCTTTCTCTTTGCCTCGGGAACATAGTGTAAACGACAGTACTCACTCATGGGCAGCCCACCACCTCTGCCACCAGTCAGGCTCACATAGTGCACACGCCATGAAATTCCAGTCAAAAAGTAAATGTCCTCAATATCTAAGGACAGTGTGTGGATCCCCACGTGAAATACCTGCTGATCAGGATCCCACATACACACAAGGTACTCTAATAACCTGACCTAGGCCCTCATGCCCGAGATACGAAAGTACTTCAGAAGGCCAAAGTTTCTCAAAGAAGCAATAGTAGATGGATGATTTCTAGAAATTGCATTTTCTTCTTCGTGCTCCCTTTCACGCAATTCAAGAACCATTTTGATGGACAATTACCTACATAGGAAGCACAAAGAGAAGATTAGCAACTCTATTCATTAATTGGTTCTTTTTTCTTTGAGTAAAATTTAAAAAACCTTTGTGCTTTGCGGTTCTCACAAGTTCCCTTTGGGCACAATGCAAGAACCTCGCAAGCTATTGTGGGCTCACTTGCGAGAATCACCCATTCTCACAAGTCCCGTGTAGCCCACCTGCAAGAATGGTTGAGCGCAAGTAGGGCTCATAAAATCAACTTAAAAATGAATTTTTAACCAATGAAAATGAAAAATTAAACCATGAAAGAGTAGAGGATAAAGAGCCTACCTCACTGTCGCTAACAGCTCAATGAATGGACGCTCGTAACTCCCACAATTTGGCGCCAAACTTCGAGGGTAAAATAGGGGTTTTTGAGCTCAAATAGTGGAAAAGTAAAAATGATATGGTAAAAAGCGTTTTTACTCCTTTTTATTTACTTTTACTATGTCATTTGGTTTTTTATGATTATTTATATATTAAACCCTAATCCCTAATGTCCTTTTGAGTGTAAATTTTGCAGGTGTAATGACTTCGATGTTCCTAAATAGGGATACGAACATATTTTTTCTTTGTCATTGCGTGTTTTGATTGTTTTTTATGGTTTTTGTATAAAACCTCAAGCGTGGTCTTTGTCCATTGTTGTGCTAAAAAATACATGATAATGCGATCGAGCATACTTTTATAACTTTTTTGGGCTCAACAAGGTTATACGAAAAAGGAACCCCCTTGGAATCCTCTTTAAGCTCTTTTCAGACTCTCTAAACATGAAAAGATAGCCGAGCGACCTTGCTATTTTCATGCTCGATAAAGTATCTGAAGTAAGTGTTTGGTGAGCAATAATTTATCTCTTTTTCGGTCTCATCCAGACTATTTTACGAAAAAGGAACTGAGAGAGTTCTCTTTTAAGTGTTTTCCCAGACTCTATAATCATGAAAAACCTTCGAGTTTTCTATCTTTGGACTCGTTAAACAAACATCGACAAACCCGTAATGGGACCAAACCACTCCTTCTTAGGGTTCGTTAAACATACTTCGAAGGACTTATCCGAAGGATAAGCTTATATCAACAAGCATATGTTATCCTTCTCAAGATTGCGTAAAAATAAGGAGGTACTCACCAGAAATGGTGGGGGGGAATTTGGGAAAGGGATATGTTTTCATCTTCGTATTGATTGGCAGTAAGTGTCGCTTTTGAACATGACACCCCCTATTCATCATTTGAAGTTGGTTTGGGAAATTCATTTGTTTCTCATTCGATTTGCTACAAGGTCATTCCCTTTGTCGTCTTTGAGTCAATGCTGCCAAATCATTGGTCGTGTCGTTCATATGTTCAATAGAATTCCATCTGAAACCTCTATTGATTCGGCCATCTACAGTTTTCCATTCTCTCCATGTCATCCTTCCCTGTGTCCAGTTCAATTTACATCATACTATGTTTCACTTTCAAAATCTGTTACTCATTTCATGTCATTGATTGGGGATACATCAAGGCCCTCCTGTGACGAGTTTTGTTCCATCGAATTCAACTCATTATCTGAAATCAAGACTTAGAAATTCTTTGGTACCTTCGAGCTTGCATGCCTCAATGGCAGGTTTCCTCCCTTTTGACAGTGGGTTTACATCATTGACCCCTGATCAAAAGATTTCATCGACTGTTCGACTTCAACTCACTCATTCACATTCGATGGATTGTACTAGAGTACCTTGGGAGTCATTGACATCAATGGTGATTTCCCTCACACGTGTTAACGGTTTCATCAATGACCGGTAATCAAGTGGTTTTTGCCATGTTCGACTTCGACACATGTAATCACATGGTTAGATTCGTACTTTTGGGAAACAAGATTGAAGACCCTGGATATCATCCTTTTGTCCAGGTTGCAATGGAGTATGTATAATTTGCGACACATAGGTCCAATGTGTATGTCTCGTGGCTATGTCGTCTTAATTTGGAATTTCTCGCATAGATCCACAGTGTATTCCTGGTGGCTATGTTATATTTTGATGGCATAGATCCACAGTGTATGATTGGTGGCCATGACCCATGTCTACAATGTCATCAGTCTATGATCTGAGTATGGGAATGCCTACCTCAGAATTAATATATATGATATTCTGCAGATGCTTGGTTGTTCGCAGGTTTTCGATTAGGTGTGCTCCTGGTTTCCGACACACGCATGCATCTTACAAAGTCTTTCGGTTGTCACTGATTCCAACCTCATACATTGGGGGGCATTCTGTTACCCATGATTTTGGTCGTCATGATGATGTATTGATGATGGTGTACTCAAGCTCTTCATAAGAACTTTCTCCTGAGAAAAGTTACTTTCATCTCTTCCCAAAAAATTCATTTTTGAAGAAGGTTCACAGGTTGCTAATATATTTGGGTGCAAGAATGACCTATTCTTATAGGCTGCTTTAAGACAAGGTGCAAACCTCTCACACTGTGTTGAATAGACAAGGTGTGAACTCTTCCTAAAGCATGGAAAAAGATGAATTCTCGATTTTTCTAGAAGGGAATCTTCTAGAAGAATGGGTTGGCATTCGAATGGTTATCCTTGTACTGGATTCCCTGATATTATGGAATCATTCTTGTCCAAGTAACTATCTCATTCTCTCCTATATATTGAGGGAATTCTCATGGAAAAGGTTAAGCAAGATTCATTGGAGAATTGGTGAAAGAATTGTGTGAAGGACTTATCCTGAACAGTAGCTTGGAGACTCTAGCAAGTCTATCAAGAGAATTTGATCTTCTTTATACAAATATTGAGAAAGTGTGTGTTTTGGAGCCAAGAGTCATTGAAAGGAAGCTTGCGACATCAAGGTGATCAGGTTGTAATCTTTACTTTCAATCAATATGATACAGTGGCATGTCCCTTTCCTATAAAGTTATTCTCACTTTATTGTGTAATTCCTTGATCATGCACATAAGTGGTTGGTTTGTTTTGTCTTGGTCTTGACCTCACGAGAGCACTGGAGCAAAGCGGGAGAAACAGAGACCCTAAGAAGCAATATTAAGGTATGTTACTTGTTCCTTCCTACTAGCTAATTCAATGGTCAAAACTTAGGGAAAGATTCATGTCCTGTCCTATTTTGTTCTAGATCCAGGTGGATATAGGGAGATTTGTTAGTGTCCGCACCTACTGATTAGTTTGATAACAGGGTTACAGCAGGAACATTCGTCACCCTACTACCCCCAAGCAAATGGTCAGGTGGAAGTTGTGAACAAAACTCTTAAGACCATTCTACAGCAAACAATCAACTCAGCCAAGTCAAATTGGCATTTGATGTTATACTCAGCATTATGGGCTTACTAAACATGTTTTTATACTACAACCGATTTCTCACCTTTCCAACTCATTTATGGGTTGGAGGCAATCTTGCCTATCGAATGTTAGATCCTGTCTCTAAATTTGGCAGTACAGTTATTGCCAGACACTTCTCCACTTGAAGAACGGTTAGTATACCTTGATCAGCTCAATGAGCAGCGTCGTGATGCAGCCTTGGCCAACAAGGATCATGAGAATAAGGTCAAGTGTTAGTATGATAGGTCCGTTCATCCTCGGATTTTCTCTGAAGGCGACCTTGTCCTGGTCTATGACCAGGATAAGGATCCCCTGGGGGCAGGAAAATTCAAACCCATGTGGTTCGGACCTTAGATCATAAAAGAGGTTTTAAAAAAGGATGCTTATCATCTAGTTGAACTTGAAGGGAATTCTTTGGCAGAGCCTAGAAATGGGCTCTACCTCAAGAAGTATTACTCATGGGCAGGTCACTGTGGGTAACTTTTTGTAACATATGTATAGTCTTTGTACTATTACTTTCTAGTTTCTTTTAGTGTTATGGACGTGTCGTTGATGTTATCTTTCATCACTGTGGCATATGTCAAGTGATTTTAAGGTATTCGATGCATATGCAGACGGTGCTAGTTGGCACACTCGGAGGCTTGCCTCCACAACTTGGGTAATCTTTACACCTCAAGGCCAGTTATTATCTTCCAGAGGTATATGCTTAGATGACACCACAAACAATGTCATCAAGTATAGTGCATTTATTGAGTTGCTTCGTGACACTTTGTCATTGGATGTCTCTCATCTCTAGGTCTATCTCGACACTCATCTGGTTGTGTCTCAGTTAAACAGAGTATACCAGGTTCATGATCCAACTTTAC
Source organism: Picea mariana (assembly GCA_032191745.1). NCBI lineage: Eukaryota > Viridiplantae > Streptophyta > Pinopsida > Pinales > Pinaceae > Picea > Picea mariana. The sequence continues at coordinate 162,253 of JASDQU010011782.1, forward strand.
ACCGATGATTCATTAGGGTACATCTCTTAGAATGAAACTTTGATTATATTACATATTTTCATGTTCCTAGGAGATTAAATCAAGTTATAGATACTCTAGATAATCAAATTTTAGATTGGCATATTGCACACATATGAAAGAAAATTCACATAAACATGTAAATACATTTTTTGCACACATGATTCATAAGACACAAAAGACAAAAAAAACCATATATAATATCATAAAGTAACCAAAGTACATATATGGATGCAAGTGCCTCAAAAATATAACCAATAACGAGTCACGGGGCTTATGCCCTCAAAAAATATATACAAGTAGTGCTCGTGGCACATAAAAATGTCTAGCTAAAGTCAGGGCCTATGGGCCCTGTTATACTGATCCACAGCGTTGGCTAAACATCGAAACAACTGGACCCACGCCCATGATGCCCCCACTACATGAGGCTACATAGATGGTGACAAGTTCTCAATCTCTACCATCGAGACCGTGCAAGTGAGCGCAGTAAAGTTCCACTCAACTCGTCTCAATACCCTCTCAACCTCCCCGGCTGGAAGATCTCCTGCTATTGTTGGTCCCCCTACGGCAGAAGGTGTGGTCCCTGGCCGAGGATGACGCTTGTTCATCGCATAGTCAGTGGGTCACACTGGTCCCACATCTACACACAATGAACACATATCCATCAAATACTCTGGTATAGCAAAGAAAAATGATATATATAACAAAAACAACAAAAAAATTACATATGTTTAACAAAAAAAAACTACAAAGGTGGAGACTTACCCATCTCCCCTCACTCTTCACCAGGAGGTACTGGTATCTCAGGGTCTCTTGAGAAATCAATTCCAGCATAGGGGTAATCCTGTATAACAGGGATCTGTCGCAAAAACTATGCGAAGAAGTCATCGTCGAAGGACTCAGTGGTCCTTCTGCCACCCTATCGCGGAAATAATACTGCCCATATACACAAAGCATGAAGAGAGGCCTGATGTCCTCATACCAATACTAGAGGACTAAAACTCGGAACTCTCTCAAAATAGAACGAGCACAGAATGGTCCTGAAACCAAAGTTCCTTTGTGTCCGCAAACGATAATCTGTCAACTGCCTCTTCATACACTCAAGCAATGTGGTACTCCAATCAAAAATTTGTGCATTTAAGCACTGGACTACACAGTTCATCTGTGCACGGGACACCTGATGTAGAGCCATAGAACCAGTGATTCTCCCAATAAGAAACACTATTGCCTATAGCGATAAGTCAGTGATCCTTCTTATAGGCACCTGCGAGCTCGAGCGGTCTGTGTCATCTACAAAGTATAGACCTATCAATTCCGCTATGTTATGTGGCCCCCAAGGAAAAGTCCAGAAGTTGACTAGTTCCCATCTCCTGGAGAGGCCAGTCAAAAAGTAAATGTCCTCGGTTGTGTGCACCAGTGACTGCCCCTCTAACATGAATGCCTCTGCATCCAGATGCCAGTAGTCAACCAAGGCATTCAGTAGCCTAGGTTGTGCCCACATAAAATGACATAGGAAAAACTTGAGTAACCCACATTGCATCAAAGTAGCCATAGCATTGGGGTCTTCCCCGACCAACTCACTAACCTCTTCATGCTCTCTTTCTCTCTATTGGACATACATCCTGCAAAACACCAAGGTTCAGGAAGCTTATCCCTTACTTTTTAAGCCTTTTTCATTCAATAAGGGGGTCCACACAGGCTGTAATAGTGACAGTCACGTGTACATGCATGCAAAGTTTACTCTACCTGAATGTACATGTGGTCTATCCTGAGACAACCCGTGTGGACCTAGGGCCGACCTTTTAAAGGTCGACGCCCCCCTAAAAAATGAAACCCAATGCAAAAATAAAGACTTAAAATGAAAGTTAAGAGAGTTTGTACTTACTTGGTCCAGACAGAAGTTCGTTTCATCCATTGTAGCTCCTGGAATCACCACTTTTAACAAAGGGGGTATTTTGGCTCCACTGTCAATTTCCAAATCAACAATGGTGATAATGAGCTACTAGCCTCTATTTATAGACTTTTTGGACTCTTTTTATCACTTTTTTGGCCTCCCTTATCATTTTCTTTAAACCAAAAACCATTTAGAGTGATTCAGGAGTTGCATAGGAGGGATATGATCGGGTATTGGGACAATTTTTTGGATTTTTGGGTAATTTTCGATGGTCCGTGAAAAGAAAATTCTGAAAATCAACTTGAGCATATAGGTTAGTTTTCTACCCTGACTTTTGTATCTCGTTGTATTTTTCCTTTGCCATAGGATCGATCCCATCAGGTTGTGACACGGAACCATCATAACTTCTTTAGAAGTGTCATGAATTGGTGGTAGAGCTTACTAGAACATGGATTCCCTAGGTAGATCCTGGTTGCATTATGGTATTTATGTTGTTTTTAATCACTATAGGCTCGGGAGACCTTGTAGTTTTCCCTAATTATGAGTTTGAGCCTCATTTTCACGATTCCTTTTCGCTCTTAACCTCACCCTCAGGACTCCCAAAAGATATAACGGGTCTTCTTTTAAGCCCTTTTCAGACCCTCTAAACATGAAAAGATTGTCGAGTGATCTTGTGGCCTTTCATGCTCATTAAACTAAAATTTGAAGTCACGTCTGTCCGGTGGTAGTTTACCCCTTTTTCGGTCTGGACGGTCAACTGTACAAACAAAGGTATACTCTATGGAACTTCAGTTCTCTAGAAGAGTACCCTTGGGTATAATTTTACCCCTTTTTCAGGCCTGAGGGACTAAACTTACGAAAAAGGAACCCCCTCGGAGTCCATAGTTAAGCTCTTTTCAGACTCCCTAAAATTGAAAAGATTGTCGAGTGACCTTATTCTTTCACACTCATTAAACTGGTCCAGAAGAACATTCATGAAGAAGTCCATAGTTAATCTTTTTTCATACTCCTTAAAAATGAAAAAATGGCCGAGTGACCTTATTCTTTCACACTCATTAAACTGGTCCAGAAGAATATTCATGATGAAGTCCATAGTTAATCTTTTTTCAGACTCCTTACAAATGAAAAAATGGCCAAGTGTTCTTGTCCTTATCACACTCGTTAAAATGGTTTTGAATAGATGTATTGTTGGTGCTAGTTTACCCCTTTTTCAAACCGAATAGACTACCTTCAAAAAAGGTAACCCAACGGAGTCTCCTTTTACGTTTTTTCAGACTCTCTAAATATGAAAAACCACTGAGATTACCTTCTCTGGTCTCGTTAAACTTACATCGAAGGACATTACCATTGTGTGTTTTGTTAACCGTGTTTTCATACCTGCATCTTTGGTCTAAATGTCGGCTCCATGTTGCTCCCAACTGAACCATCTAAAGCATACCTTATATGCAAGCCTTGTAGCACTTTGTCTCTATGTCTTAACACCCTTGGCCCCTGGAGGATTTTTCCCGAGTATCATTATTCTGAACATCAGTCTTGTCCTTGCACCTTGAAATTGTATGTTTGTAACACTCATTCCTCCATTGTAACATAACATTCTTTTATTCTTTTTCCAAAATCATTGAAAAAGACAAAAAAAAATCAAATATACCCCAAAAAGAGGAAGGGAAAAGTATTTTCTTTATTGGTAGCATAATGAGTCACCCTTGGATAAAGCACATCTATTTGTTTGTACGTCAAACTATGGGATGTAATATGACCTTAGGAAGTTGTTCTCGCTACATAGAGTTGTGTCCTCCTCCATTTGGTTATTCTTCCAAACATATGGAGGGTTTGTGTTGCCTCTTGCTTCGCAAACTTATGATTAATGCCATGCTGCGTAAGTTTCATCATTTGTCGTGCTATTGTCCAAGGGAAGTTTCTACCAAACCTGAGTCGGCCCCTCTACAATTTGTCTCTTGCCCTCATACCCGGCCATCGTGAATGTCCAATCAAGTCTTTGTTCAAAATCAATGAAGCCTTCAGTCTGATCATCAAGATTCTCTAGTCCATGACTGACGAGCCGTCGAAGACCTTTGGGTAGTGAAGTCCTACACTCATATTACACTCCTACCCAAGTTTTGAAGATTTTGAAGTTGTTGCTCGACTTTGAAGCCCTCATCTCCAGCCATCGGGCCTTATCAGCTTCTACGAAGATGGATACTCTACATGTATATCTTTTTTATTTCGAGATGTAGCTCCATTGTGTATTGTTCACGGATACACTTTATATAGTTATATGACATCGATCTATAATGTATTTGATTGGTAGCCATGCATTTATTCTATCCCGAGCATGGGTATACCTGCCTCGGTGAGACATTTTTTATTTTGCAGACGATGCCTCATGATTCTTGGTTCCTGGGCTCACTTGTTCCTCACATCAATAAAGATTGGTAATGTATTTCGGCCATCAGATGCTCTTTTGACCTCACACATTAGGGGGCATCTATTATAACCTTAATTTGCACCATACATGCTTACCTGGAATCAAGCCATCTCAGATTCCTTCTTTTCCAAAACACTATTGAACAACTCTTCTAAAAACTCCATTTTTCAAAGTCCGTGCTAGCTTACAGCCCACGTGGATCTACAGTGTCCACGCTAGTTGGCCCACTACAGCCCGCGTGGACCTTCAGAAGCATGAAAAAAGGAAAGTTGTCGATGGAACACACAACTTTGGGTGAGTTAACTAAATCTTCCGGCCATGCATGGCCGAGGGTTCGCCCAAATACCTAGCTTCTTCTAGCCTATAAAAGAAGGGTTAGGGGTCCTATTTGGAGGAGGAGAATAAGAGTAAAGAAACTCTACCGAATTGCACATTCCCATTGTCCCAACCCTTTAGCCATCCTTGTGCAAAGAGAGATACAAAGAAAAGAAGTTGGAGGACATTTGAAGAGGAGCCCAGGATCAGGATTCATGGAGCAATGGCCGGTCTCGACATTTTAAGTTGATTCATTAAAGTTAATAATAAAGAAATTCTTTTCCCGTCCCACTATATGAGTTCTTCATAGTTCAGTAAATATATGTTTGAATCTCTAACCTATTAGTCTATAGGTAAAATGCATGTGTAGTTTGTTGCTTGTTTTGTATGCAGGTCAACCTTGGGAGGAGAGTTGCTAACAAGCGATCAAGCATGAAGAAGGATCAACATCAAACATCTAGAACTAGGTATGTTGGTCTAACCATGTATTTGTTGAAAAGAAATGGGGATTAAGTCTGGGGACAAAGGTAGAAAGTAGGTTTCTTTTGGTCATATCTGCATGCATAATATAAGCCTATTTGCTAGTCTGTAGGGGGATTTCCCACCACAACAGCTACAATGGGGGGTTATCAACCATCCTCATAAGAATTTATGAAGGGGATTCCAAAATGCCCTCCTAGATTTCTATGAGGGTGGTTCTACACCGCCCTCATAGNCAACGAGGGTTCTAAACCACCCTCATATCTTGCTATGACGGGGGTCCTACACCGCCCTTATAATTTTCTATGTGGGGGATTTTAAATCACCATGATACACTTCTAAAAGGGGGGTTTCTAGCTAGCCCCAAATTTTGCTATGAGGTGAGTTCTAAACTGCCTTTTTAGATTACTACGAGGGGGTTTCTAGCTAGACCCAAATTTTTCTATGAGGTGAGTTCTAAATCGCCCTCCTAGATTACTATGAGGGGGGTTCTAAACTGCCCCTAAAATTCATTTTTCAAGAGCGGTTCCAAATTTCCCCCAAAAGCACCACTGTTAAAAGTAAAGCCTTTTGGTTGTGGTTTTTAAAGAGATATAAACCACCCCTATAGGTTTCTACGCAGCGAGTTCTAAACCACCCCTAAAAATTACTTTTTGAGGGGGGTTCCAAACCCCCCCTAAAGGCATCGCTGCTAAAATCCAGTCCTTTTAGTTGCAGTTTTTTAAGAGATATAAACCACCCATGTAGGTTTCTACATAGGGGGTACTAAATCGCCCCTAAAAGTCACTTTTCGAGGGGAGTTCCAAACCCCCCATAAAGGCACCACTGATAAAATTCAATCCTTTTAGAAATGGTTTTTGAAGAGATATAAACCGCCCTAAAAAGTGACTTTTCGGGGTGGTGCAAACCGCCCCCAAAAAGTTACTTTTAGGGGTGGTTCCAAACTTCTACCAAAAGTCATTTTTGGGGGTGGTTAGGAACTACCCCTAAAAGAAACTTCTGGGGGCAATTTGTATCTCGTCAAAAATCATCGCTAAAAGGCTTGACTTTTAGCAGTGGTGCCTTTATGGGGGTTTTTGCAGAACCCTCGCTAATGCTAAAAGCCCTATCAATTCCACTTTTGCAGGGAGAAAATGACCAACTCTAAAGGAATTTTTTGTAGTGGTGATTATTTTATCATAAGTTCTAAGGATGGGGACAAGTGGGCCCAAGGTAGTCCTCAACATGAAAAGTGTCAATTTGGGAATATGGATACATATAGTTTGGACTTATTTCATTTTCATATCATTCCCTCAGCATTCCTACACGCACTCATTTAGTGGTCATCCTTACCGTATTATCATTGTACATGTACCTATACATGTACTTTGGTTATCTTAAGAGTTATACTAAAGAAGAAGGTTGTCAGGCTCGTGGGATATTCAAGAGGTGGGTTGCCAGGCCCATGAGAAATTCTCTCTAGGTGAGAGAATTGATGGGAATTGGTTTCCCGGAGGTGCCAAACTAAAGCTATGGGGATCTAAGACTTCCTTTCTAGCCTGTTGTTGAAGCCCCAGAAAGGAAGTGGGGTAGTCGAGGGATTGTTGAGCAAAGAAAGGGAAAAAATCCTAGGGTGGGATAGGCATGTGGGGAATGAGGGACTGTAGGAAATTAGTTTGAGTTGGCACATGTGACTAAGTTTTTCTATTTTTTGAGATACATCAACCTGGTTAAGAATTTCTTTACCCAGGTGGAGTTTAGCCTTAGCTCGGGGGTGACCCACTTAGGGATGATTTTAAGGATGGAAATTTATTTTAAAATGTAGAAACCTTGGTGAATCTTTATAATCCTTCATTTGCCAACTATAAATGATTGGCAATATTTTTGTAAAAATATTCAAATTTCTAAGGATTTTATATAGTTTTTATAAAATTTTGGCGATTTTTAGGGTAAAATAATTTTATCCTATAGAATTTGGGAGAATCATTTTTAAAATAGGGAATCTTGTTTTTGGAAAAACCATGGAAAATTATCCCATGAGCGAAATTTAGCCCCTAAAATCATCCATGGGTCACCCACTACTGAGAGTTATGAGCAGTGTGTTCTAAGGCTAGGAGGAATTTGGAAGGTCTCCATGCAGTTGGTGATATTTTTTTTTTATCAAAGATAAGTGTCAACTGTGTGTTAAATTATATGTCGCAGTATTATCTATGCATTTGTTTTTATGGGTTTTTCTTGTGTATGTTGCATGTGTATTTCTATTATTATTTTGTATGAATCTGTGTATTTATAGAGTATTTTTATGTTTTAATTTTGTATCAAAGTTCAAATTAATGGTTGGCATAGCCCAATTGGTTGCTAGGAACGCTACATATTTTTTGATAACACTAGTGATATATGTATCTCTAATAATCCAGTGATGCATTCCAAGATGAGACACATTCCGACCAAGTTTCACTTTCTACAGGAACAGGTTACAGAGAAGAAAATCAAGGTAGAGTACATTGGGAAAAAAGAACATATCTTAGTTATCTTAAGCAAACCTCTTTCGAGGGATACTTTTGAGTATCTTCGACATAAACTTGGACTAGTTTCATCCCCAAAGTTATCTACACGACATTTGGCACAGTAATATAGGGAGAGAGAAACAGTAATCATGAAAGACTTCAATTATTTTTGAATTATTTTTTATATCATAGATTTACACAAGGAAGCACCATGAAGAGAAACATCAATACAAATCATAGGCTTACAAACAGGGGGAGAAGCCCCAAGGAAAATTCACCTTTTGTCACTGATGTCAAAAGGGGGGAGAAAATAGAGGAATGGAAACAAAGAGGCATGAAGACAAGGGGAGCCAGCATGAGCATGAGTGTTTCCATCAACCATGTCTAACTTTTGTGTCTAAGTGTTGCCATCAATGCGAAAGGGGAAGATTGTTGAAAGATTAATTGTTGGAAGATTAATTGTTGAAATATTGGTTGTTGAAAGAATGGTTGTCATTGATGTCGACCCTTGCACATGAAGTTAACAAGTTTCATGTCAAGGGAAAGGAGTTGTAAATAGAAGTTAACAAGATGCATGTCAGTTGCATGTTAAAGTAATTGTAAACGGAAGTTAACAAGTTGCATGATAGTTGCATGTCATCATGAGATCCTCATTAAAACAATGAGAAGAGTCAATTGAAAATCACTTCTATGAATACTAATTAGCATATCTGAAGAAAATAAGTTGGAGTCAGTGAAGTCTAGTGAAGAAAGAAGTTTGCAGGAGATGAGTGTATGGAAAACTATTTAGATATCCAAGTTATTTGAGTAAATTTGTGGGTTTCAGGAGGAAAAATGCAAACATTTGTGAGCTGCAGTGGGGAAAATCAAGGACATCCATGAGTAGGCAGTGTATGGGTCACAAAGATTTGAATAAAAATGGTTGAAGATCCTATATCTAAAACTCATGTCAGTTAAAGGTTGAAGGTATGTCTTCCTGTGTATGTTAGGGTGTGTATTCTAAAGAAATCAATAATAGATATGTCTTAGTGATTCATAAGCATCTGATTTGGAGAACTCTCTTGTGGATATTGATATGAGGTATGTGTGCTTGCAGTCTTGATGAGATATTGAAATCAGTAGTAGCAACAAAAGTATCAGAAATAGTACCAGAAACATGTTATCAGTTACAGCGACATAGGTAGTGACAAATTGGTCTACATTTATATTTCTGGTCTATTGGACGGGTAAAGAAAATGGGGTTGTAGCCTCCTTCTAGGTGGAGCCGATAAATTAGGGAGTTGGATATTCATTCAGGTTACAGCCTATAAATAGGGGGTTGGAGCCTCCTTCCGTTTGTAGTTGGAGAAATAGGAAGTTGGTGCTTCCAATGAATGTACTCTTTGATAAATAAGAAAATCATTCTGTGGTTTTCTCCCGCACCTGGTTTCCATGTAAAATTCTAGTGTACTTTTTTAATGTGATGTTTATGCATTGAATTATGGTGTTGATGATATATTGAACGCTAATGATAAAATATTGAAAACTATTAGAGGTTTTTATTGTGAAGTAAAGTACTCATTGTGCTCATACTAATTCACCCACCCCTCTCAGTATTCCAACAGTTATGATACAATTATGAGGTCGATATATTGAGATGTATTATAAATGTACAATTGATGTACATATGAATTTACTTGGCTTGGTTCAATTTTCTCCATTCTTTCTTTTCATGGTTATTTTCTTGCTCCTGACTTCAAGTTTCAAAGTCCACCTTGATGACAGTTTAAAATTTTGATCAATAGTTCAGATTTGGGATAGTACCGATGATTGACCTAGTTTACTACCCACGATTTTTTTATGGACACAAGATTTTTTATGGACACGGGATTTTATGGATACAGGGTTTGGATGGATTTTGACACTTCTTTTTCCAACTGTATTATTGACAGTTTTTAGTTTATCGATTTCTGAGAGAAGTTTGTGAACTTATTTGTTCACTTGGTAGTATTTGGAATTTACGGGGACGATCTTCGGATATAGCATAGGTCGATTTTTTCTTCTTCATTTTTGTTTGTCACATTCAGGATTGTCATGTATTTTCAGTATTTGGGATGTGTTGGACATGTAGCCAATTCACTTCTCATCAATATTTTCTCTCATTGGTTTTGGGTTCACTTAAGTGAACACCTATAGGTTGTCTAGCTCATTTTTTACACAATGAGTTTTTTATACTCAATTTCGACATCCACTTCTGGTGGTTTTTTAGGTAGATATTCATCGATACTCATGATATTTTAGACCATGAGTTATAGGTTGAAGACTTATCATATTTTGCACTAGTATTTGTTGATGAGTTGATACATTTGTATGGATTGAAGATTAAAGGGGGGTTTGTTAGAAATAATCATAAGTCCTAAATATACATTAACAACCATTTAGTTATGATACAATTGTGAATTCGTTACATTCAGTGATGCATTTGTATGGAATTAATATTAAAGGGGGGGTTGTTAAAAATAGTTATAAGTCCTAAATAGACCTTAAGAACCATTTACTTACGATACAGTTGTGAGGTTCTTACATTGAGATGTATTATAAATGTACCATTGATGTACATATGAATTGGTTCGGCTTAGTTCCTTTTTCACCATTCATGCTTTTCTTGTTTATTTTATTGCTCCTTATTTTTATCACTTATATATTCTTGAGGATCTAAAAATAGGTGTCATGGAATGTGAGTTGAGTGAATATAAATCATCCACAAGTTCCATGCACACTTATGAGATTTTTCCAACCCATTCCTTATTTGATTTCCTTGTAACTTTTCATTTCTTGAAGCTATAAGGGAAAGACATGAGTTTTATATAGGAAACCCATGACCAACCATGTCTATTCTATGAGAAAAGTGTAGTTGGTTACTCTTTTAATAGGAATAAGAGAGGCGAAATATTTTGTAGTTAAATTCACCTTGGTTAAAGTGCATTTAAGCTTCATAACATATCATCACATCTTTTTCTATCCAGTGGTAGAAAATAGGAGTATAAAATTTCCCCCCTAATGTATGAGGTCAAAAGAGGAACTAATAACCAAAATACATTCAAAAAATAGATGGTGATGAGTGGAAAAAGGAGGAGTTATGCAAATCAAGGAACCGGGAATTACCTATAAGAAAAGAACAACCAACAAAATATAGATACTCCCTGAGGTAGGCATGCCCAAGATTAAATGTATGAATAAATAAGGCCACCAACACAATACACCATGAATCCATGAATTTAAATGCAAGACCATGGCCACGAAAAAATACACACTAGATCCATGCCATATAAAAGATCATAGCCATGAGAAAGTACAATGCGGATATATGTCACAATATATATCATAAAGACAGTTAGTAAAAATGAGAGTGCCATTCAATTTTCAAAGTAATTATTAATTAGTGATACAATCTTGCATGGCTTGGTAATATATCATCAATAGAGGATTGATCCAGGTGGATCTCGGTCTTCATCCACCTTTTCCATTTAATCAACATTTCAAGAGTATGGTTTTGATAAACCATGATATTCACCCTTTTGAAGGGGAATGGAATGTAATTCCATCTTCATTTGTTACTTACAAACATCATGTAATGATTTCCTAGTGGTCTTATCTACATGCCTACAACATAGCATTATTGTAGTGGATCCCACTAGAACTCTACAGTTAATTGTACTTAGGCTAGAGTAGTACTAGGATGGGTGATTGCCTGGGAAGTCCTAGTGTTTTACATGCCTATGACATTTTATAAACTTGTACCAATTTATCCCACATGCATCATTGGAATTATTCTCCTCTTACTCTCTCACATATAATTGAGGTGAAGGAGGCCCTTTAAGCATGCAATGGAGTGTGATGTAAGGCTTGTTGTGAATGAAGCATAGCCAACATCTCTTTCTTTTCAAAGATAAGCTAACCTACTCTGCTAGTTTTTGTTCTACAGTTTTTTTCTCTCTTATTCATTAATAGAACTTGGGATTCACTATATTTCTATGTTTCTTGCAATATCTCTGTGTATTTCCTAGTTATATCTCTGCTATATTTTTCTCTTCATGTCGTTCTCAAAATAATCTGGATCAATGGTATCAGAGCATTTTTCTCCTTTTCGTTTCTCAACATAAGCCCCTGACGAGGTTAAGGTATAGAGAGTTGGATCTAAAGAAATTTTTGCTTGAGGACAACCACTCTCTCCAGCCCAACCATTCTCTGATGGGGGAAGAAAAGGGAGATGATAGAGCAGGAGATACTTTCAATATATTTCTTGAGGAATCCCTCATGCGATAAAGGAACTATGTGATGGAAAAATTCGCTCAATTCCTTTGGAGACTACCGATGGCTATGGTCAAGGCATCTTCAAAAATCATCCATTTCGAAGGTGTGACACCCTTTAAGGTACAAGTCAATTTTTTTATACCATTATTTGAAGGCTAGATAGATGTAGCTGCTCTAGAAAAATGGTTGAATATGCTAGAAGGTTATTATTCTATCCAAAACATTTCCTACAATGAAAAGATCGCCTCTTCACTCCTTAAATCCCTTCCCCATGTCAGATCTTGGTGGGAAGGTTACTAGGAGAGTTACACCGCGAGTGAATCTACACCATTCAAGAGAACCCACTTGGGTGGCCTTTGTATATTCCCTAAAGGAGGATTTCTACCTTGTCAGAAACTATAATTACCAGTACATGAAATGGATGACTCTGCGTTAGAAAAGATACCAAACAATGTCGGAGTACAATAACATCTTTCATACCTTGCACTCAAAGTTGGGTATCAAAGACTCTGAGCGACACTTGGTATTGAAGTATCGCAGTGGTATACATAGGTACATCCAAACAAAGATGGATTTCTTGGACATCTCCTCACTAGGATTTTCTTATCGATATATAGTCAAAATTGAGCAGAAATTCAAGCGGAGGAGAAAGCAGGAGTTCAAGTTTGAAAATATGCCACAAGAGAAGCATGGTAAAGGAAAACCTAACTCATTGAAAAAAGGACATATCAACAAGGAATCCAAACCTCAAGAGAGTCAATCCAAGACGCAGGTAAAGAAGAATAATGGGAAGTTTAAGAAAGACACTAGAAAGTGGTGTGAGTTCCACAAAATCCCCTAGAAAAACACCGATTAATGTCACTCAGAATAGTAAATGGTGGTTGAGCACAAATAAAAAGAATCAGAACCTGAATCATACTTTTATTTAGATCACAATAAAAGGAAATGAGTCATCGATGCATAACCCACTGTTACCATCGTAGCCACAACAATATAACCAGAAGAACCAGAGGAGCTTGAGGCGGGGGAGTGCCTCATCAACTCATAGATGTGGGTAAAGAGGACCCCACTGCATTTCATTGATGAAAAAAAGAGTCAGAATAAAATGATATTAGTCGAGGTTGTCAAGATATTGAATATGCCAACAATGCCACACATCCAACCATACACCATCAGATGGTTGAGTTGGGGAAGAGAAATGTGTGTCAGCCAGTGGTGTCACTTGTCCTATGGCATCAAGACCTTCAAGGATGAGGTAGCATGTGATGTTTCCCCACTTGAATTTTTTTATGTTCTTTTAGGACAACCATATATGTGGAAATTTCATGTTATTTATGATTCTTGGCCCCATAGTGTCATTATTACTTTGGGAGGTCATCTCTACAAGGTACCATAGGAATATCTAACTACTACCACTTCATTGATATTGGAAAAGCAATGTCGCAAATTAATCCCTTAGCCCACAAAGTTTCCCCTCTTCATGATTCAGTCAGATAGTGAAATGAAGGTCACTGCAACCACTACAGCCTCATCCCAAGAAGTTTCTATCCAGCAAAAGTAGGTCAACAATATTATAGAGGACCACAGAGAGAATGAGAGTCTTCCAAATGTTCAACATAGTTCTATTGGCCATGGCCATTTTCATGTGTGCTTGGGGTTCCAACCATTATAACCCATTGATATAGCTCTTATTTTTTCATCTCCACTGACATATTCCTCCCACACTCAGACCAAGGAAGATCCTGCAACCATATCTATTGAATGGATCCAACACCTCCAATAGGTTCATGACATCCTTCCACAAGCAAATTACAAGTAGGATATCTACTTCAACAAGGAAAGTGGCTCACCAAGATTCAAATTCAACAGAAGTTTTCCCATCTCCTTAGGGAACTTGATGCAATGGGGACCATTTTATCCTAAGGGGAGAGGAATGATCCAGGTGGATCTCAATGGCCATCCACCTTTTCCACTAAATCAACATTTCAAGCCTATGGTTTTGATAAACCATGATAGTCACCCTTTTGATGGCGAATGGAATGTAATGGCATCTTCATTTTTTACTTACATACATCATGTAATGATTTCCTTGTGGTATTATGTACATGCCTACAACATAGTATTAATGCAGTGGATCCCATTAGAAATCCAAATTTAAGAGTGCTTAGGCTAGAGTACTATTGGTATGGGTGACCTCCCAGGAAGTCCTAGTGTTTTACATGCCAATGACATTTTATAAACTTATACCAATTTATCCCACATGCATAGTGGGAATTTTTCTCCACTCTCTCTCTCTCTCATATATAATTGAGGTGAAGGAGGCGCTTTAAGAATGCAATGGAGTGTGATATAAATCTTGTTGTGAATGAAGCATAGCCAACATCTCTTTCTTTTTCATAAATAAGCTACCCCATCCTGCTAGTTTGTGTTCTACGGTGTTTTTATCTCTTATTCATTAATAGAAGTTTGGTTTCACTATATTTCTATGTTTGTTGCAATATCTTTGTGTATTTCCAAGTTATATCTCTACTATATTTATGTCTTCATGTCGTTATCAAAATAATTTGGATCGAGGATACCCCTAGCCCAAGGTATTTAATCCAAACTCAATGATCGTATGAATCTACATCATGCAAATAAATGATATGATGTCAAGTTTAGTAGAAACCATATTATTATTGGTCATTGATTAAAACCATTAACAAATGCAAGGGTACCCGCCAATAATGAAAATGGACCCCAAAATACATATTACAATATAGAGAGTGTGAATAAAGTATCTGAAGTTGAACACTCATAGAATCAATCAATTAGGGGTCAACGATGTAAACCCATTGTCAATCACAAGCAAACCTACCATTGATATCTGCTAGTCCCAAGATATTATCCAATTTCTAGATCCACTTCCTAAATAATGATCTGAAGTCGATAGGAAGAGATATGTCATCGGAGGGCCTTAATGCATCTGAAATCAATTGGGATCAAACAATAATCGAGATATTTTATGAACATAGAAACCACCAAGTACAAACAGACACAGGGATGATCGACACGAAAGGTTAACAATTCTGCAAAATGGCTAACTTAGGCTCAACTTCCCTTGAACATATAGCATGGAATAATAATGAATTGGGGAGAACTGAATCAAAAGGACCAATGATATAGTGTGACAATGCAAGAGGCATTTAAACACTCTCCATAATGACTAGAAGAATAAACAATCAGAAGAGTAGACAACTCATAATCATGGTACAACTCCTAAGGCAATCTAAATCCCAACTGTAAGAAAATAACACAAATAGGTTCCATGTTCAGGGGGGATAATAACTAATAGTATCCACTCAAATTGAATCAAATAAAGACCAAAAATTTTTTGTCCCTTTTCTTTTTTCTTTTTTTTGTTTGTATTTTTCATGTTTTAGTGAGAAGTATTCTACATTGGAGAAAATAAGTGACTCAATGTTGGCCCTTGACCAAGTTTTGGGAGATCCTTGGTCAATTTTGACCCATTTTGGGACTTCGACATCCTTTCAAAGATGGAGCGCAAGACGAAGCAGAGATCATGGGATCTCGGCCCCTTTTTGGGTCCTTTTTGCGATTTGGGATTGTGTAACGGGTATGGGATGTCATCCCATGGGTATACCCATGTTTAGGCCTATTTTGTAAAGTATAAATAAGTATCTAGGTGACATAAGTAGTGGGGCCAATAAGCTAAGTGCTAAGTGCAAGTATGGTTTGTAGATGCTCTATGTGAGAAACTTGTAGAGCTAAGTGCAAGTGGTTGTAACAGAATGTGAAAGGCTTTGTCCTAGATGTAGCTCGGGGAAGGAGGATATGGCAAGGTGCGCGCAGATCTCCTGTCCTATGTGGAGTAGGGTTTTTGTGGCTCCGTGTATGTAGATGACTAATTGAAGCTAATAAAGAATAAGAGTTGGTGGACGTATCCCTAGGGTGGGGGTGAACCACGTAAATACTGTGTTATTCTTCTCTGTGTGATGTTCTTATGTGTTTATGTCTTTAATTGCTAAGTGATTTGATATAGATAGATAGATAGATTTGTTTATGCTTTGTGCTTATGATAAATCTGGATGCTAGATCTGACATAGGTGAATGTACTTAGTGCTTGAATCTACTAGATCTAATCCATTTATTTATGCTAAGTGCTTAGATACATTAGATCTAGGTGAATGTTGCGATGCTATGTTTTATCTACGAAGTAGATATTGGTTAAATAATGATGAATTAACAGTGCTAAGTTCTCTATTAAGTATTATAGTCACATATATGTCTCCCATCTAAGGTTGCAGACACCTGATTCTTGCAACCACCCCTGCCTCTACCTCGGGTGAGACTTCATCTGCTTCGCAGGTGTTGTCGAAAGGGTCGGTAGTTAGGGTTTTTTTGGTGCATTGTTGTAGTGTTGAACCCTGGATCTACCCCTGTGGCAACAGATGGTTCTGTTGTCGGGACATGAAATTGTGATTCCTGGGAACTGAGGAAGAAGAAGATTTGTGCAAAGATCCAACTTGAAATTGTGAAATCTCTGTGCGTATATCTGTTCCTCTAGTGCGCAGTACTCTACTTAGCTTGACAAGCTCTGTGCTAAGGAAAAGAAATATGATATGAAGAAAAGAGGTAAGATTTGAAAGCTCTATGCTCTGGGAAAAGGAAAAGTGAGACTTTTTTATTAGAAGAGGTAAGATCTATTGTTGGGTATTTTACCCTATGGACTAATAGACTAGGGCTCTAAGCCTATACGCAGATCATGACCCTTCAGATTTAACCTTTAACCTTCTACCCAAAATCTCAACCCCTTTTCTCAGGCAA